>JAMWET010006825.1:0-97500 GCA_024036415.1 Prochilodus magdalenae | reverse complement strand
TGCAGTGAAGAGAGACGAGAGGCAGGTATGAAAAGGCCGAAACCTTGAGACTGATGAAAGGCTTTCAGCTAACACAGAGCGGCGGCGAACAAGAGAGTGCCAAACACTGGAGTGTCTGAGCGCATGTGCGTGTGTGTGTGTTTGGGTCAGAGGTTACTGTAACCCTCCGCACTTTGTACAGCGCTCTTATAAACCCAATTGCACCACCCCTCCCCCAGAGAACAGTGGGCTGCCTGGGCAGTTTCCATCCCGTTGCCATGGCAGCGTAAAGCGTTTGAATGAGGGGGATGGCGCAGGCTTTAGTGAATGATGTACGGCACTGCTTACAGTAACGGCTCAGAGTTCCACTCTTCATACTCCATGTGTGACCACATTCCTGAAAAGACTCATTCAGTCTATATCTGGATAAGACATCCAACGGAAACCCACATCCATATACAGCTTATTACATTCCTCATCAAAAGAACGGTTTCACCACGAAGGAAGTGTTGGATGGCAATGTTATTGGGAAGGAAGATAAAGGTTACCTAACGCAACATGCCATGTCTTGGCATGGAGTTGTAGAGATTCCTAATGGTGACCTGTGATAATCCATCCCATGCAGCTTGAATATTCTCACACAGTTCCTGCAGATGGTGCAGTAGGGGTGGAGGTGGAGTGACACCAGGTCTTCTGGACGTGTGACACATGACAACAAACGGTTCATCTTGGTGCTGACCACGGTGCCTCCACACACGGATCCGTTGGTTGTCTCCACCAAGACAAAAGTGGGACACCACTGCAGGCTTTGGTGATGCTGAAGTGGTGTTAAGGGTAGTCATGTATGTAGTCTGTGGTGGTGTGGTGCTGGCACTAAGAGGATGACTATGAGCAATGGTATGCTGTGTGTAATGGGAGGGGCTTACGGTGTATGAAAAGAACATGGGGGTCATAGGTCGACAGGAGCCTGCTCCTTTGTTAAATACGTGTTACCTCAATTCTGAAAATATGCTGGACCGTCCCCAAATTCCCACACCACCACACACATACTGGTGTATATACGAACACGTTTGTGTGTGTGTGCACTCAATCAATCCTAATTACAAGTATGTGTGCGGAAGTGTGTACAGCTGAATTGCACTGTTGACTGTATTGCTGAACTATTGACTGGCCTTTATCAGTGTGACCCTAGCTGCCCTTAAAGGACAGCCCTTTCACCTCTGGCCTTGGCTCTCTGGGGGTCATGCTCTACCTGCTCCCCCGCTCTCAGCCCTTTCAGTGCCTGCAGGGCTTGAAGAACGGATGACCTGCAGTTTACACTAATCCTTCCAGTGTCCGGAAGCCGTAACACTGACTTGGAGCTACAATATCAGAATCCTCCAACATGCTGCCGCCAATACCAGAGGGATTTTACTGGCAATGTATTTGTTGGCTTTCACACTGTAGAGGCTGAGGTGCACCACAATGGGATGAACTGAAAAAAGAAGGAAGCTAAAAACGAAAGTTTCGACCCCCGCCAACAAGTGCCCTGGTGTTAGTTTCAATAGTGCTGAAAAAAAGAAGGGCCAGCATGCAGCATACTGGCTAGCCAGCTAAACCAGCACCAGACCAACACAACATATGCTGGTCTAGGCTGATCTCTCTAGGAGGAAAGTCATGTTGACACATACTGTATCCATAAGAACCGGACACTCCCCCCAGATATGAGCCACTGGCTCTTAGCTGCAGGCTCTGAACTTTGTATGTCAGTATCTATAACCGCTTAGCCACTGTCGTACAGCTGTACACTGTCAATACTCAACACCTGATTTCTTAACATTCTTCATCTGTTTCAGTAATGATTTTTCAGAGAACAGCATCACCAGACCTTGTGCCCACCAAGCATCTTTGGAAATGTGTACAGATCACTAAACACTTTTTGACTGAAAGCCATTGATTTAATGTCCACGGTCAGCAAGGCTGCAGAAAGCCAGGTGGCTGTGATATTGTCCCCATCAGATCAAGCCTGCTGGAGCATGTCAGGGCATGCAGGGGCATGGCTGGGATTCAGGCTCCTTCCCGCTAGCAAACAAGCCCAGCTGCTCCACCCCCTGTCCTGCCGGACGGACACTCTGCATTCATGTTAATGCTAATGTCTGGCCCTTTCAAATAAGAATACGGCGGTGTGTGCGAGCTTCGGTTTAGTTTGGGGGGTAGGAAAAATCCGCCGGAATATCCGTCTTATTATTAAAAGATATTCCATCAGTTGGAGTTCTGATGTTAAATGTTACAAAGCCCCGACTAACAGGTCATCCTGAAATCTCCTACATGTGTTCAATAGGCTGAGACTGCTGATTGTAAAAGCCATAGCATACTATCCGCATCATTTCCGTATCAGGTGATCAGTCATAATAACTTTGCATTGATTTGCAGTGACCCTTCCCTCTAAAAGGACAAACCCCCAGTGACCACACCCCCTCACTGTAGAGGTCAAAGCACACAGTGGACTTTGTCCTGCTGGTCTGATTCAAGGCTTCGCCGTACCGCTTCCACCACAAACACAAACAAGTGGATTCGCAGCCACTGAAAGGCCAAGTCATTCTCTCATTCTCTAGGACAGGCTGAAGGCCAGACCGGAGGGGCAGGATCTCACTTGTTTTCTCACAAACTGCCCATTTACAAGAACTACGCACGGTCATTTCTCAAAAGCAAAGGACCTCAACTCCAGCATTCCCTTACAAGGTCATCATCACTCAATCCAAACCCAAAAACGACGGGAGCCACTCTTAAACAGCGAGCCGACTCGTCAGCAAAACGTGTTTATTGTATTAAGAGTCTGAGAACAAATGTGTTGGTGTGAGATAGCAGAGCGGCTAATACATCTGCCGCTATAGGCGGTCTCAATGAGGAATTAATAACAAGCTTATCTACCGAGCAGGACGAATGGCTTTGTTTTTACAATTTGTCTAATAGCTAGGGACTTAATTAAGAGGAAAATGGGCAAAAATGACCACATAAATTAAACAGCAGACTGTGGTCAGAGCTAGTGTCCAAATATTCAATCAACAGCACCCAAGACCGAAAAAAAACCCCACACCAAAGTAAAACAGTCAATCAACAGGAAAAATATGAACCTGGGGAGATACTAATACAATACAGCATGTACAACATGTACAAAAAGCATGTATCTGGAAAACAGCAAAAGGCCTCCGGAGATTAGATAACAATTAACGTGTTGACTGAATGCCAAAAATCTAAATGTAATTGCATAGTAACATTTAATGAAACATTTTAAATAACATCTTAAAGGAGCAATGTGTAAGTTTTTTAGTCCAGCACGTTTGAGAATTGACTGCAATTATCACCAGACAGTAAGGAAATATTTCTATGTATTGTGTTGCAGAGAGATCTAATGAAATTATGATGAACTGTGATAACCAACTAGGCCCAGCCAGTCTTTTCTTGTAATAGCACTTTGTACCTGAAGAGGTGATAGTGAGTCACTGTAGTGTTGAGTGGAATCAGTCCAACATGAGAAGATCAGGAAGTAGCACCGCTGTTCCTGCAGCATGTTCTAACCTCTTACCACTCATGTGAACGATTAAAGGGGGAGGAAAGGGAACAGTGTGTTTTCTGCCAAATATGTTGCCCCCTATTGTCTGGAGTATAAATTCGACAGGTCACGTCAACTTACAAATTGCTCCTTTAATGTGGTATTTCTCATGTTTTTGGTTAATCTGTAGCTTAGCATTATGTCCCTTAGCCTCATCAGTTTGACAGGACTAAACATTTTCTAACATAGTCGTGTTTTCATTCATCACAGCACCTAAATCTCATCAGGAATCCCTGTAGCATCAACCAGTCCTGACTGCTGGCCTAGCTACTGCTCTGTAAGCTAATAAATACAACCAAGCTAGTATTATGCAACTCTCACCCTGGTAAGAGTTAATTCATGAAGAAGACAAGTTCTGGCTGTATTCGAAATGGCACACTACTATACTACACACTGCATACTACAGTAGTATATACTGTATACTCTCCCTGTGTGTGGTATACAGTACAGTAACAGGTTCTGACCTACCGTGTGGTATACTAATACAGTCACATGACCAGTTACCTCACATTTACCTCAGAGCTGTTATTACTGTATCCACTGTTTAGAGCTATCTGCTGCTCAGTTCAGCTGAAATACTGTTAGCTACCCTCAGCTATTTCACTCTAAAACTTATCCTCTAAAGCGAGTTCATCTTTTATTAATCCTCAGACCTGTATATTTTAACTTTCTGAGGCTAATTCTGATGACAACACACCCCACTACAATCACTACACCCACATTTACCTCAGTGCTGTTATTACTGTACCCACTGTTTAGAGCTAGCTGCTGCTAACACTGCTCAGTTCACCTGATATACGGTTAGCCTAGCTGTTAGCTCCCCTCGGCTATTTCACTCTAAAACTGATCCTCTAAAGCGAGTTCATCATTTATTAATCCTGAGACCTGTATATTTAACTTTCTGAGGCTCATTCTGATGACAACACACCCCACTACAATCACTACACCCACATCTACCTCAGAGCTGGCTATGTTTTGCTCCCCAGTGTTACCCTCCGCCATTTTCTCTGGCTGAAGCAGACTGAGATCTAGTGAGGCAATGGTGCATGATGGGATACCATACACCATGAAGATAGCTCCACCTGTATACTAGAAACTCTGACTGGAGTAGAACACCATCTGAGGATCTTCGGTGAACTACAGATTTACAGTTTGGTTGCATACTTCATACCACATACTACGTTTAGGTAGATTTAGTACATGAGAAGTATGTAGCCATTTCAAATACAGCCACCGTCTTTATTCAGTACAAAATGGACACCAGGGACAGGTTTTAACCCTTTCAGCCAGAGAATAAAAGCCAAACTAAGGCCAAGTGGCTGCCTTGATTATTTTTAGCTTGTATTTAAGTCAATTCTGTTATTAAAGTAATCCATTATGTCCACTGTAATGATAATCAACAACAACAACAACAACAACAACTATTCAGTCGGCTAATATAGAGTTATTCAGCCTCGTACCAATCAAACATCAAACCAGCCCCCAAATAAAACTGGTTATAGCTTTCAATAGTTCCTTCCACCTTCAACATACTTCATCAGACAAGAGCTTGTAAAGCAGTGATTAGACCGCAAGTGACCAGATGAAATTTGTGCGTTCAGACATCACTATCATCTATCTATGTGAAATGCTGTGGTAATGACGTAGGTCTCAGTAACTGTGTGGCAAATCCCAGCACTTCTGTCACTCTGGAGCGGACATTGTCATTGTTGTTGGTCCTGACCAAGGTGCATCAACCACCTTTAAACATGGTTTGGATCCGACTGGCAAGAAATCAGATCTCATGTGTTTTTTTTTTTTTTTTACAACATATCAGATTTGGCCTGGCAGTCTGCACCAAGCCTTTAAACTGTTTACTCTACTGCTGTGGGACACGGGTATGCAGTACCAATAGATATCCTTGTCCCTTTAAGCAACCTATGACACTTTGGTTAGTCCTGGTGATATGGCATTAATAAGGACCATAGGACCAAGGACCAAGGACTCAGTGCCGCAATTACTATCATAACGGTTTAGAGCACTGTGGTGCTTTTAATCCAATTAAAAGGATCTCACTTTGCTCAGTAACGAGTGTTCTTAAGTACGGGTATAACTGACCGCAGTACTGGATACTGTGGACCTCGGCCTCCGCCGACTTCAGTTCCCTTTATTGCCGCAAGGTCAACATCACTCTAACCGCAGCTGTAGCTTAAAGATCAGTTATATAATAGAAATAGTGCAGACAAACAATGTGAACTACTAAAGCCTCTCCATAACAGGAATTCACTTTAGGTACGGTTCTCAATCAAGAAGCCACTAATAAATGGATTCTCCTGGGTGCACGATATGCTTATACTGGTTGGGTTGAGCGTAGATACTGGCCCTGGGCTTGGAGTGCCCTCTAGTGGAGTCACTAAGAAATCAAACTTGTCCTAACGCCACTATATACATGTGCTGACATCGAAACGTAGCTCCACTTCTATTTGGAACAAACAGGAACCGAAAAGACTGTTAATGTATATAACGTACCCACAGATACCATCTAACCACTGGAACACGATAGCTCTCCACCCTGCCACCTGGACTTCCCCCAGTCGGAAAGGAAGAAGTGACGAGGGAAAGTCAAATGACCTCGTGTCTGTGATAAGGCTGCTTATTCAGGACCTGTGCTAAATTAATGTTTCGCCTACAGTTAGTGAAAGCAAATAGCCCCACACTCTAAGGGGCTAAACATACTCCTTATATCTCCTGTACTCATGCTGTCTGAGATCGGCCTTAATCTTCACCATCTCACAGAACAGGTGGCTGGAGACGGCGGGGCCGATGACTTCAACACAAGACTCTGCAGGAATGTAACATACATCCCTGTGAAAATTCTGCTCAGATTCACAAGCTCGTAATATGCACTTCCTCTCAGCCGGATCACTGCTAGTGTAGTGGATGAGCTGGGTGCGTAAAGTGGCCTCCCTTTCAGCCACTAGCTTCAGTAACTCTGCGTGTGCGGTGGCCAGGTCAGATACATCACCATCGCCATGTAACACCACTTTGGTCACGTCACCTGTACTTACTGCTTGAGCGGTCACATTATACCTCCCTATACATTTGTCCCACTCCTCTTTGTCCAGCATCTGGATGTATTTGTATACGTGACTATCTAGCCAAAAGGACATGCTTCCATCGGTCTTGGTCTCTTCTTCCTCCACCAATCCAGAAGGTTCTGCCTTATCTGGGCTCGGCTGCATGTCTCTGAGGCTTTGGGCACGACTGAGCAGGTCTGTCCGCAGCTCTCTGAGGGCGGAGAACGGACCTTCTGCAGAGGCGAATCCCGCTTTGGTTAGCGAGGGCTTGATCCGCACCGACCTGTGGGTGGACCTCAGGGTCGTGATTAGCTTCGTAAGGTCGGGGAAGAGTGACAAGTCCATTTCAGCGTAGGCGTAAAAGGCGACCTACAAAAGCCAAAACACATGCTGGTTAATCACTTCAAGCTAGTTTCAGAGGAGACACTTGTCCAAAATTTGAACTTGGATAGCCTTGGTGATCAGACAACATTATCAGAAGTCTAGACCAATGATATTACACGGACTTGCCACTTTATTAAGTACATCATTTAGTATTTACCCTAACTGTAAACCTTTAAACTGATAATCGGACAAGCCACCAGAACTATTCTCATCGACTGTACATCTACAAGGTGGACCAGCCACGTAGGAGTGTCTAATAGAGTGGACAGTGAGTGGACACAGTGTTTAAACACTCCAGCAGCACTGCTGTGTCTGATCCACTCACACCAGCACCACACACACTAACACTCCACCTTGTCAGTGTCACTGCAGTGCTGAGAATGACCAACCACCCACACAATACCTGCTCTGTGGTGGTCCTGTGGGGGTCTTGACCATTGAAGACCAGGGTAAAAGGAGAGACAGGTGGACTACAGTCTGTAATGGTAGTTGGTATGGTAGTTAGAGTATGGTGTATGGTAGGTGGAGCTGATAACATGAGTGTAGATACAAGTAAAGGTCAGCAAGGTCACACTTCATTAAGAACACCGCTTTGACCATTTTATCATCAGGACCCCACAGGACCACCACCGAGCAGGTATTATGTATTATGTGGGCGGTGGATCATTCTCAGCACTGCAGTGACACTGATGTGGTGGCGGTGTGTTAGTGTGTACTGGTGTGTGTGGATCAGAGACAGTTCAAACACCTCAGTGTCCCTGAGAATCATCAAAACCATCCCACTAACAGCGTCCTGTGGGCAGCGTCCTGTGGGCAGCGTCCTGTGGGCAGCGTCCTGTGGGCAGCGTCCTGTGGGCAGCACCCTGCGACCACTGATGAATGACTAGAGGATGACCCACACATTTTGTGCAGCTGCAGATGAGCCATCATCTCTGATTTTACATCTGCAAGGTGGACCAGCACGGTAGGAGTGTCTAATCGAGTGGACAGTGAGTGGACACAGTGCCTAAACACTCCAGCAGCACTGCTGTGTCTGATGCACGTCGGTGTCACTGCAGTGTTGAGAAGGATGTGGTCTGATAATAATGTGGACCAGAAAAAGAACTGTCGGCTGCTGCTGGGTCTCTAACAGATCTCAGTACTACACAGCCAAACAACAATCTTTACTGCCACCATGTGGCCAAATTATATAATGCTGATTAGCTGAAAGAGTGACTAGGCCAACTTTACCTACTACCTCTGCTGACCTCCGCTGACCTCTTCAAAAAACTTACCATCAACTACTAGACTAAAAAACAACTGGTTCTGTGACTTTATCAGCAAAAGGATAAATTCATAAGCAGTTTGCCTGACGTCAATATTGAATTGCCAAACATCATAATAATGTGCAATATTGACTTCCCTCCACCCCCTCCACCTACTAATTAGCAGGCTAATGGTTGCACTGCATGAAAATAGCTGGATCCTTTTGTGCTATCTGAAATTAAGGATCCCTATTCGACAAATATATAGCTGACTGATGAACCCGCTGGGGCTTAACTGATGCAAAACATTTTCAGACTGGATGAAAAGTAGAAGTGAGATTTTTACTGAACCATAACCCAGCATGAAATAGCACCCCTGGGAATAACCTACACGTATGCATTGTTGCACACTGGCCAAGCTATTTAAGGCTCTATCATTGATTACGGGAAAAGCGTACGCTTATACAAGCATTTGGATATCACTGAACTGTAAGAGGGGACTGCCAACGATCACGGGCTCAGCTGGCACATGGTACCAGATGACTGATAGCATAAAAGGGTCTCTGTAAATAGGCCATGTTTCCACTTCTGGGCATGAGATAAGACGGTTTGAAACATGGTAGACCTATTTTCGGGTGCTAATGCCCTGTCTTTAACCGTGTGAGAGTAATTTGGTTATCACTGACATTTGAACTAATACTACTGTGGGTACTACTGAGCACTACTGGCTTTCCAATGTATTTACACTTCTGTTTTATTTCATTTTTACACGTTTTGACATATTATCATATCTTCTGGATATCTGCGATAGAAGGCGTGTGTGTGGCCAGCGCTGAAGTGCAATCTGCACACTGCAGGTTCTGTTGCAATCAGTCACCCCTAAAAACCAATGACGGAGGACCTTACCTCCTTATAGCTCTGGGTGATTCATCAAATGATTTTTCCCGATTATGATTTTGGCTTTTATGAAAACAAGATAATTAAGATAAACAGTCATCCTGCCGCCTTCCGTTTCGCAATGATGCTCTTGTTATGTCTTGTGTTGTAAATCCTGTAAAAAGCCCGAACTCAACTCTCAGCCAGGCTGTGGCATGTTTAGTCCAACTCGGGCCAAGATAACGGAACGAATGGAAAGATGTATATGTCAAAAGAATAGCTGCACCCAGAAGGAATCAGCTGCGAGGAATGAAACGTGGTGGGTAGGTTTGACATGGTAAGACATGCGAATGATTCAAGTTTCACGCTCGACTGTACATGTGACGTGGGCAGGACAGGGCAGAAACAGAAGAGTTCAAATCTTGTTCAAATACAGGGGTTATCATGATACAGGGGTTATCATGGTACAGGGGTTATCATGGTACAGGGGTTATCATGATACAGGGGTTATCACGGTACAGGGGTTATCACGGTACAGTGGTTATCACGGTATAGGGATTATCACAGTACAGGGGTTATCATGGTACAGGGGTTATCATGGTATAGGGGTTATCATGGTATAGGGGTTATCATGGTACAGGGGTTATCATGGTACAGGGGTTATCACGGTACAGTGGTTATCACGGTATAGGGATTATCACAGTACAGGGGTTATCATGGTACAGGGGTTATCACGGTACAGTGGTTATCACGGTATAGGGATTATCACAGTACAGGGGTTATCATGGTACAGGGGTTATGATTCAATATACATAATATGCTGCAATTTGTCATATGCATAGGTTTGCTAATGCTAGTGTTAGTGGTGCAGCCCTACGCTCAATGCGGAAATTGAAGAGTTCAGTGGCTGAAGATTATAACACCGCTATCTAGCGTTTGTGGGGTGGGGGAGGGGGGTCTTTACCACATATGTATGCTTGCTGCATGTTAACGATCAATTAAAAACGAATACCTTTGATACAGAATCACACATACATAATACAAACAAACAAAAAAGCCCAATAAGAGACATTTTGATATTTCCCTATACTCCTATTAACAACCAACATCATCTATAGGTGACAGCAGTATGTCCATTAGTGATGAAACCTGAAGGAGGTAAACCTAGAGGAGGAGGTCTGGTGAACACTTCTGTGGGTGTTCTAGATGTCCTAGATACGTCACTGACTGAGAAACTGAAGTTTCTAGTTTCGGTCAGTTGTTAGAAATGGAACACAGCTGGGACTCTTTACGGGAGGAGTGGCTGCAGCATTCAAGCTGAAATACGTCCTGCAGTTATTTTCTCCAGTGTCTTTAGCAACATTCAAATGTCTGTGTTTAATCTAGAACGGTCAACAATGTCAATGAGCCCACAATGAGTCACGGGCCGCCACCCACAAGCCCACAGTCTTATCTAAAGGGAGAGATGCATGGCTTTAATACATGGGCCCCATACGTACCTCTGGTGTGAACTTGTACACGGTAAGAGGGTATTCTTCAGCAAACTCTTTGTCTTTCAGCACTTGGTTGATCCGGACCACCCTGTCTGCATCTGGGAATAGCAAACGGCATTCATGACGCATTCAACACTCAAAAATGCTTTTACTGGCCAAACCCTCGCTCTCTTACTGTTACGTGGATGCCAGCAAGTTGTTGTTGTAGCTGTCCACCGAGACACTAGGGCTGCACAGTATTGGGAAAACACTGGCGTTATTAAATATGATTTATCCTGCATTATGTACTGTGACATCAAAACTTCAGGAATATTTTACCAGCTGACCTGAAGAGCTCTAATGCTATACAGTTGCTTGGAACATACCAAACACTGCACTGTGGCTGCTCTTCTGAAGTGGTTCTGGAGGGCTTTTAGGGAGTTGGTTGGTTATATATTGGTTGATGAATCATCACTACACTGTATGCATATAAGACTCTCCTATCAGTCCAGGATGAAGGCAGTGATCTGTCATGTCATGTGAGGCATGTTTTATATATATATATATTTATACAGTGGGTACGGAAAGTATTCAGACCCCTTTACATTTTTCACTCTTTGTTTCATTGCTGCCATTTGCTAAAATCAAGTTTTTTATTGAAGTTTTTTTTTCTCATTAACGAACATTTAGCACCCTATCCTGACAGAAAAAAAAAACAGAAATGTAGAAATTTTTGCAAATGTATTAAAAAAGAAAAACTAAAATATCACATGGTCATAAGTATTCAGACCCTTTGCTGTGAGTATTCAACTCACATGCTGTCCCATTTCTTCTGATCCTCTCTGAGATGGTTCTACTCCTTCATTGGAGTCCAGCTGTGTTTAATTAAACTGATTGGACTTGATTAGGAAAGGCACACACCTGTCTATATAAGACCTCATAGCTCACAGTGCATGTCAGAGCAGATGAGAATCATGAGGTCAAAGGAACTGCCCAAGGAGCTCAGAGACAGAATTGTGGCAAGGCACAGATCTGGCCAAGGTTACAAAAGAATTTCTGAAGCACTCATGGTTCCTAAGAGCACAGTGGCCCGACAGAAGCCTCTCCTCAATGCAAGACATGAAAGCCCGCATAGAGTTTCCCAGACTATGAGAAATAAGATTCTCTGGTCTGATGAGATGAAGATTGAACTTTTTGGCGTTAATTCTAAGCGGTATGTGTGGAGAAAACCAGGCACTGCTCATCACCTGCCCAATACAATCCCAACGGTGAAACATGGAGGTGGCAGCATCATGCTATGGGGGTGTTTTTCAGCTGCAGGGTGGGGACGCCTGATTGCAATTCAAGGAAAGATGAATATCTCTCCCTTTACAAAGCCTTCCCTTTGCCTAGGTGTTGTGGAGCGTTAACCACCGGACTGTTTTGTAATGGTCACTGTCTAATTATTCTCAGTTCCTGTAAGCCTTCTATAATCTTTGTGCCAAAGCCCCCCCACCCCCAGAGTGTTTCCCCTGCACACGACCCCTGACCCTTGAGTCCCCCTAATGCCCTTGGCTTTTGCGGGTTTTTTGGCATATTGAATAATCTCTGGGCTTTTGTGATTTTTGAGACTTTAGTTATCTGTCAATCAATCAATCAATCAATCAACCTATCTGTCTGTCTGTTAATCTATCTATCAATCTGTCCATCTGTCCACCCATATCCCAGAGACTGCAGACGTGATCTTCCCAGCATCCTCTCTTATTAGTCTCCTGTTAAAGTTAATGTGATGGTGGGGAATAATGAGAAGGCAGAGCTGAATATGTATCTGTAGCATCCGAACTCCATGTGCTCCAGCATCGCGGACACTACAGGGACACTACAGATTACACAACCTGGGTTGTAATAACTGCTTATCTTTAGTTTTCCTCCACAGTAAACACCAGAACAGCACCTAAAACCAAAGACACGCTCTCACCATGAGTTTAATTTGATGTGATGAATGGGAAACAGAAAACGAAACTCAGAAGGTGATGCTCTACTAAACTGAACAGAGCTCCCAATATTCTCTTTATTATTATTACCAGCTGGCAGTCCAGTTGTGCATATGGACCGTTGCTTAATAGTCATGACAGTTGATTGCTGACTTCGAATGAACAGTTGAAGAGTTTGTAACCTAAGACATTTCCTATAGGTTAGATATAGAAAATGAGAGCCGCACAAAATTACCTTCATATCTACTCATATCTACCTACTGCTTTTAATCAAATGTGCAGAAAGGATGAGGGAGACCAGAAAGCAAGGATCCGTTCACCCTTCAACTGAGCCTTCTGATTTCTCTGATTACTGATCTGTGCATCACAGTGCAGAGCAGCGACTGCACGCCTCGGTGTACTGACCTCGCCAGTTTTCGAAGGTGACAAAGGCCACGCCCTTAAGGTGAGTAGGGTACTGCACGTCCTCCACATCTCCTCCGTGGCTCCTTGTGCTCTGGAAGTGGATGGTGAGTTTGTCGCTCATTCGCTCGTTGGACATCACATCAGGAACTCCTGTGACCACCACCGTCCTGCACTGGTCAGATGAGCCTTCGCTGCTCATCATCGCTGGATCACTCATCGCTGGAACGTATATGCTAGTGCAGCATTCAGCACACCCAGAATTCGGAGCTGTGTTCACACAGGCAGCACGGATCTGACTTGTTAGCCCATCGGATTAGAATTCCCATATTTTAAGAGGCTCTGAAAGACAAAATAACCATTCAGTCCGTTATACACAGCCCATCTCGAGCATGGGGTCTAAACTGAAGTATGAGTTTGCAGTATGTGATGGTAGGGGCCTCTAACATTAGCTAGCTAACTAACCTGGCTAATTTTGGCACCCACTGGGAGGTCCAAGGCCCCAGCATCTATAGCCCCAGCAGGCACATTCAGTCACCGATATATGATATATGCAATATCTCATTACATTAGATCTTGGAACATAGCTGTAAGGATTGAATAGCATCCAGCCACAAAGTCGTGCCACATTGCAATGTGTGGTACTTGTGTTTAGAAGTTCTGTGTAGCTAATCAAGTTTTCACTGTCCTGTCTGATACGAGTGCTTGAGTGGCCTGGTGTTGCAGTGGATAGCGCTGCTGTCTCACCACGAGGAGACCCTGGGTTTGGTTCCCTGGTTGAGCTACGAGGGTCCTTATTGTGTGGCGCTCCAAAGACATACAGTGGGGTGAACCGCAAATGCTAAAATGCCGCCTAGGTGTGAAAGCGTATGCCTGCTGCCCCGCTCCTGCACCTCCTGCATGCCATACGGTGGCCGAGAAAGCCCAACGCACTGCAAGTTAAAAACGCGCTGCAAAGTCTCAAAACACGAGCATCAAAATGAGACCGCTTGCAAACCGTTAACCGAACGAGCTGCAAACACTGAAAACACATGCAGCTTCCAAAACAAATGCAAAAAGCCTCAACACACAGCGGAAGTGTTTCCGAGGGGCACTGAAAGTGGACGGACCCATTCGAGAGCGGGCTGTGTGGACCTGGACGTAGAGAAATTTAAAAACAAGAACTCGGCCAATAACCCGACTAAATATTTATTAATAAACAGATAGAACTTTTGCTGGAACTGGGGCTGTCTCGGCTCCACGTCCAGGTCCGCGCAGCCCGCTCTCGAATGGGTCCGTCCACTTTCAGTGTCCCTCGGAAACACTTCCGTTTTGTTTTGAAACTTTTTGCATGTGTTTTGGAAGCGGCATGTGTTTTCAGTGTTTGCTGTGCGTTTGAGACTTTGTTTTTAATGGAAGCGGCCTCGTTTTGATGTGTGTTTTTTCTGACAGTGTTTCTCGGCCAACATAATGCAAGCGTTTGAGTACTTTGCAGCGCGTTCGGTCTAATGGAACTCCCTACCATTTATTACATGATGTTGGGATTTCCAAGCCCTCAATTTTCATGCTTGTGTTTTTACAACCAACGTTGTCTCAAAGCAGCTTCACAAAAAAATCAATTGTCATACAAAGCACAAGGTTAATGTACAGTTGAGAGAGTGGAGAAACCGGGTCCGAAGCTTTCAAGCCAGAGGCAACAGTGGCGGGTAAGGAAGAAACCACCGTAATCCTCAGACCCGGATGAGAAAGAGAGAGAGGAGGAACATCTAATATCCAGTGAGTAAGGCAGTAGCTGTGAGAGTCACCCAGGCCAGACGCTGGTCAGTGTAAGGTTGTGGTCATGCCGGGTGATGAAACAGGACAGAGACACACAGTGGCCTATGCGCAGGTGCCTATATACATGATTCTGATTGTGAATTTCCAGTGCCCTCCTAAGAAGAAATTCTGTATGGAGTTTTTTAGAGAAAGAGATGGAGACAGGCTTCTGATCACCCTCCTGATTAAGCCCTCTAGACATGGGCCTTCTACCGTGCTGCTCTATCACAGCATGGGCCGCTGCTCCGCCCCCGCAAAGCTGGAGGCCCTTATACACCTCTGGCGGACACTTTGCATGGGCCCTGATGATCTTAGGTTCCAGAGCCACTGCAGAGGCATCGCTTAGGATGCATTGATGCCGTGCATATTAATTGAAGTTATCCCAGCTGTGTGCACAACTGTAAGTGAACTGGCTAATGAAAAGGGGTCTTCAGCAGGCTTTAGTCGACCACTCCTGATCTACGCCTACGTCATTACCATAGCTACCAACGTCAACACAGTCCGGATGGCCTGAGACGGAGCCTGATCACTTCACAAGTAGCTACGAGGACGGCGGGTGCAGAGTGAGTCCGCCTTCCACTCTGTCAGGGTGTGACGCTGAAGTCCAGTCCAGTCCAGTCCAGTCCGGTCCAGTTATACAGCTACAGAATAGCACGAGAATGAGCTCTCGAGTTCTCTAACTGCCACACATGCACTTCTCCTATTAACCCTGTTAACGACACAGCTAGAAACTCTGTAAGGCCCCAAACACAGTCCACAGCCGTATCTTACCCCATTGTGTCCTGCAGCTCCTCGGCTGTGTAATTGAATTCTGTAACGGACCGCCGCGACGTCGACCCGCTTCTGGGATTTGTAGTCCTGTGCCTGCTAGCGCGGGCGGCAGGGACGAGGCTCAGAACAACAATACCCACAATGCAATGGGGCTTTCTGTTTCACTTTCAGTTTCCTTGTAGTTACCCCAGCGACCACGAGCGCAGAGGAGCTCAGCCACTCCGCAGTGAGTTCCGGGTTTGTCAAATGCTACAGGTCCCGGGCGAGTCCAAAATGAGGGTGGGGGAGCTTTTATGGAGCATTGGAGTTAAATCATAGTTTATTAATGCTTTATATTTGGAGAATCCAGTTTTGTTCCGAACCCAGAACAGCACCAAACATTTGAACACCACAGTATGGGAGCTTTTGAACCTCATTTGTGTTCACATTATAAATTAAGAATATAAGCTGGTAGGGATGTACGGAGTTTTTTTTTTTTTTTTTTTTAAAGGCTGGACCGTTTAAGCTTGCCATCTTGTTATCTAGGGATCACAAGATAATCAAATTGCTATCTAAAGAAAACAATCCATATTATTTTATGGATCCCATGTACCGATATGTTGGTTTAGCATAGGTGAAATTACCCACGAAATGAGGACATGCCACTGCTAATCTTCAATTGCTTCCCATGCAGTAAACATGATTATTCACATAACAGTAGCACTGCAGTCTGTAGAGTTCCTGTGATTTCTGAAAAACCGCTTTGGGAAGGTCAGATTGTGACAGGGACGATGAGCTGGTTAATGCAGAAAGACTGTGGATAGCTAATACTACTAGTGAGCTGAATATCCTGCAGCTATACAGCTGTCAAGTCATTACAGTGGAAAGAGACGATCATGCCCACCGACAGAACTGATTTATGAGAACGACAGGTGAGGGAGAATAAAACTAAAAACCCAAGTTGTGCCAATCTACTGATGGTAGAGCGCCATTTTGGGATTCTGCCATTTTGTAGCCTGAAAAATACCTAGTGCACTCAACCGCACAATGAACCGTAATCCGGTATCCTGGTTGTTTCCTACTTACTGTGGTGCATAAAAGAGATTGGTTGAGTGTACTATGTACACTACACAATAGCAGTGCCCCCGAATAGGGCACCTTTATAGCGGATACACGCCCAGCTAACATACAGTAAAGCTAGCATGTTAGCCAAGATGCTTACCTGAGGCAGACGTCTTTTGTCTGGCTGAAGGGGTGAAAATCTCACTTCTTTTTGAGCTGTAGAAAAACAGAACCATGTCTTTTTGATATCCCAGGTAAGTTGCACTGAAACCAGCTTGACTGTGTTAATCAGAATATGGATCAAGGGCAGGGCTAGCAGTTAGGACTCTACAGGGATTCCAAATGACTAGGTACTGTAGGGACAGAACACTGATGACTGAGAATGCGAACACTCAGTCAAATTGATGAGGCTGAGCACTTTGACGCTACACAACATGGCAACTCTAGTTTTGGGCTTGAAGAACCTACACAGTTTGGTGTAAACATTTATTTGTTTCAAACTGAAATAAAAACATTTTACAGCCTTCCATTATCCACACTTTTGCAACAAAACAAAACAAAACAAAACAAAAAAAAAAAAAAAAAAGGGAGGGAGGGGGAGGGTGGGTGAGGTGTCATTTCCATCTTTGCGCAACCCTTCTTTCGAGATATAGTTTAAAAACCCCTTGTTTAAAAGCTCCGGGGGAAGAGAGGGAGAGAAAAAGCTGGAGTGAAGATTTATTAAAATCGCCAACATCTGCTTATAAATAAAATTAAAACACAAACCCAGTCGGATCAGTTCGCAAAGTCTGCATTTGTGCCAGGACAGAGTTGCGATTTCTGAGAGAAAAAGGAGGACAAATTTCTCAGTCGGTCAAAATCAATTATTCATAAATTTGGCGGGATCAGTTATTTTCTGTTGGCGGTGTCATTTTTTTCTGCAACAGTGCAAACGGGGCTGAAGGCACGCAAAGTAGAAGCTTTCTCTTGTTTGCAGTTTCGCAGACGTACCAACTTTAGCAGGGTTGTTCTTTTTTTTACTTCTCCCCTAAATACAAGAAGGGGCCACAAACAAGACAGAGCAAGCCAGTGCGTGTGGTCCAGGAGCAATTGGAGGTGGAGGGTACTTAATGTCGTCACGTGTCAAAGCTTCTGTTCTGCAGTACAAAACTAGAATGACCAATCACCATGCTGTCTTCGTAGTAAAGCATTATAGAGTCTTTAGAAAATTGCAAAACATATGTCTTATCTGTTTTTTGGTTTGATTAAATAACATTTCGAGTTGGATAATTATGCCCGTTTCAAACAGTTACAACACCATTCTATTTTTTTTTTCTTTTTTTTTTTTTCTTCCCGGTATTAACAAACCCCAGTGAAAACCCCAACAGTATCAAACCCGTTCATATTTTCGCCACAGTGGTGCAAACAAAAAGAAAAGAAAAGAAAAAAAAACCTAACAAAAAAAAATAAAATAAAAAAAAAGTAGTGAGTGAGGATGGCAGGAGGTGAGCCCGAGGCAATGGTGGTGATTGGGCAGGGAGTGTGAAGGGGGGGGGGCGTGGCCTCACTGAGAGCTGGCTCTCTCGAGTGTGTGAGCGTCGTCGTGTCTCTTGCTGGATTTCAGTCTGAACGTGGTGATGGAGCTGTTCAGTTTCAGCAGTGCGCTCTGCGCTGCGTATCTGGAGGGGAACGTGGCCAAGATGGTGTAGGTGGACGCCAGGTCATGGGGGGGCACTTTGGAGGGGTCAGAGTTCGTGTCGCCGCTGTCTGAGCGCTGGGGCGGTTGTGGCTCCGGCAGCCATTTGATGAGAGCTCCTGCTTTACCCAGCTCTCCGAGCAAGGAGTCGGCTTCTGCGCGGCTGATGCCGGCCGGCAGGTCCGTCACTTCTAGAACGCGACTAGTCACTGCGCACACAGGAAAAGCAAGATGTAAGAACATCGCACTAAACTGCGAAACGAATCTCCTTCAAAACACGACCTATTACAAGTTTATTACATAATCCCAATCTGTGTGTACTGTACGGACCTATAACCTGTTACCCATCTGTCGCTAAGCACTTCTTACTAACTCACATGTTCTCATGTTTCACTTAGAAAGCAACACTTCTATATCAAATTTCAAATCTGATAATGCCTCTGTTAATTCACGCTTCACAGCAGAACTGGCACAGAGTAGCATAAACACTGCAAAGCCAACGGGTAATTAATTACCCTATCCTATCAATGCCAGTGTTTCAGAATGCGCTGAAATTAGGGTCTTTATGTACATGCAGAGGTATTCCCGGGCCTCAAATATGAGGTTTCACTGCTATGCCATTCAGGAAGAAAGAATCAATAGCTGGTTCATCTGACTTGTTTATGAAACCAATACGGCGGAACAAGTAAACAAACGACACTCAAGTCAATCTATCAAGTGCTGCAAAATCTGAGCAGAACTGACTGACATTTTTATATCTGCATCAGCACAAGGTTATTAGCTAATCACTCTGCCAGACGGTTCTCGCAGGTCACCTGAACTTAAATTAAAGCCACTAGAGATGCTGAGGCTGTGACACAGCTTAGAAAGCAAAACCAACTGTAATGGGAAAAGAAAAACATGCACAGTGTTCAGCTGTTAGAACGTTCAGTACTGTTAAAGCATTTGCTAACAGTAACTACATTTCCACTGAAGTACTGTTTACACTCCTCATAGACACGTGCTTATATTACCTATCTCTCCTGGATTGGTATCAGTCGACAGTGATTTCTTTGTGGGTCTACGACTACGTCCCCCATGACGGATACCCATAGAAGCCTGGAAAAGGGCAAAAAGACATGTTAGAGAAATCGCATGTGAAACGCATGCATTCCTGTGCAGTGGCCGACCGACGGAACAGCCATGTCTCTGCTTAGTACAATGTTTGGGCAATGGTGGGCAACAGCCCTGTTGGGACAGGACACCGAGGCAGTTATAAGTTACAGGTGTTAAGCACTAACTTAACATTAGCGCCGGAACACAAAGCCAGGATTAAAACGGAAATTCAGGACACCCTGGGCTAATGAGCCAAACTGAACAAAACTGAAAACAAATCATTTGAGTAGACTGATAAATCAGTGTGAAGGTCAGTTATTAATCTCAGTGCGTTAACGTTAATGTGTTTAGTCTGTTGCTAGTTCATCTAATGATAAGTGTTTGACCACATGAAGCATTAAATTAGTGGATGTAGCATGGCAGAGTGTGTGTGTGTGTGTACACATTGTGCAAATGCATTTAACCTGGTGGTGGTGATGATGGTGGTGATGATTGACCATATGAGAGCCGTGCATTAGTGGAGGTCTGATGGGAGGGTTGTACTGAAGAGGTTGTCCAAGCAGAGGATACCTGCCATCACCTGTTTAAACACAATAGCAACATATAACTATATATTCCTAACATATTGTTTTATTCTAAAGTCATTTATTTCTTAACATAAATAAAATAATAATAATAACAACGATACTACTACTACTAATAATAATAGAAAACTGTACACATGCACACATACAGACAAGGCAAACACTCACCTTGGCCTGGAAGAAAGGGACGAGAAAACTGGTGCATGATGGGAAGTGGGGCTAGGCCAGGACGGATTCCCTTTATATTGGCTAGGTGAACTGGAGTGGGAGAGTGGGCTGGGGAAGGGGAGGGGCTAGCCAGCTGAGGACTACTCTGGAGAAAGGAAAAGAAGGAGAAATTTGCAGTGTTGATGCGAAAGGAAGGAAAAGTTCAATGCTCTGAACGCTGACAAACCCCCAACAAGTACACTCCTCTTTAAAGTTGTGTAATCCTATTTAAACAACTTTCCACTCTAATGTAGTCGATCAGCAAAGACATGTTCACTGTGCAAACTCAGTTCAGCACTGACGTCATGAAGCCAACACTGCTACTGAACACTAGTCAGTAGATAAAAACACATTCTGAACATCCTATGTGCACTGAAATACACAGAGCTTGCTGGCATACCTGAGAGGCATCAAGTGGGGCAAGCTCGCCTGGTTTGGGACCGTGGTGGTGTTGGTGGTCTAGGCTGTAATATTTGTTGTGTTTCCACTGGGCGGGCGAAGGAGCCCTCCGCTGCTGGCTGGGAGGGAGGCTCAGCTGCATCATCAGCATGCCACCACTGGGGGGCGGTGGAGGTACACCTAGACAAGAGTTGCATCAACTGATGAAAAATCCAATGGGCAACGGTTTATACGATTCACTGTGAACCGAGTAATAACGGGCTTATTTTAACAACCATTAACATTTACAAGCATTTGCATCCCGTGTCACTCAAGTGTGTTATTCTACGTGTATGGGTAAGTGTATGTCAGGTAGCACTAAATGTCCAAGGCAAATCTTTCTGAATTGAAAAATACAGGCCTAAAGAACCGATAATGACTGGCTAATAATCCATTAAGCTTGCTTTTCACTACCATTAAAAACAAAACACACAAAAAAACACAAACAGGACAGATTAAACAGTACTGCGTCCACAGGCAAAGCACATTCCAATCAAACTCAAATTATTATTCAAATTAAAATGGCTCATTATAAACAAAACAAAACAAACAAAAAAAAAGAAAAGAAAAAGGTAAACAAGCTCTCATCTGTATAGCTTGATTTAATTAAGGACACCATTAACCTGTAACAGCCTACAACTGTAATACAGAATTAACGGCTAATTAAATTTAATATTTGCAAAGTAAATGCAATATTGACACATCAGTTATTTACTGCCAGGGACAGGAGAGGGCTGGCTGGAATGACTGACGATAACACGCGCACACACACGCTCGCCAAGCAGGTCTTCTGCAAGGACAGGACAGGACAGCATCACTGCCCAATTAAAGTGCTGCCTGAACAAAGCTGGCGCATGCGTGCCCACCCTCTTCCCACCACCCCCTGCCTGCCCCAAAAAGCACTCCAATTAAGGCTGTTTATTTAACAGTGAAAGGTCAAAGTGAGACTAGCCCTCGTCTCTTGCAAAAACATTTTCTATTATAACTAGATACAAATGGATTTTTAGAGCCATTTAATACAGAATCTGCAAGTTTTCCTTCATACACACAAACTTAAGCTCATCACCGTATACTTTCCGTCCTCCATTCGTTACTAACATTGACTCCAGAGTTTCTGCTATTAGCGGTGTTCTTAATAAGGTGCTTTCTACAATGACACTGTAAACAACAGTGAATGAAATAACTAAATAACATGCCACTAAAGAAAAGCACATTCAATTTGCAGCAGTTATAGAGGAAGACGATCTCTCATTTGGAGTGGTCTGACATAAAATGCTCAATTCTACAGTAAATTAGAGACAGAATTGTTCACAGAGGTGATGAAGGCTACATCACAAAGATATTACATAAAATGTTTAAATGATGCCTGAGACACCATGTAGATTTATAGGTAACAGTACTAACAGTTACCTCAAACTGCTCTGAGTGGCTGTTTATTTGTGGGGGAAAAAAAAAAATCTATAGAATCCCCCCTCTAGGCATCATCATACATATCGCTGTCAAAAACGGCTATAATCCCAGAAAATAGTGCCTAAGAGAAAGTGCCTAAGAGGCATCTCTGGTCCTTCACGCACCTGCTATTTAAGCAGTTTGCTGATTGCGGCTTTAAAGTGTGTAATTCCCAAACGTTCTGAGTGCTGCAGTTTCACTGTAGCCTTACTTTGTTTCACTGGCTGCTTTCAGGCTTGGTAGCTGGGAATTGGCTTAAATAAGCGGTAATACCTGCACACTGCTGGCCCGGGATTGGCTGAGAGCTGCAGGGGGAGGAGGCCCTGGGGAACTGCATCTGTTCTGAGCCCGGCGGAGGCAGAAAGCCCACAGTAGAGCTTAAAAAATAAGTAAATAAATGAATAAAATGAACACAAAAACGAACAGAAAAATCAAGTGACTGGTTACTGATGGATAAAGGCGATTCAGTAGTTTCAGTAGCAACTAGGTCAATGTCATTAAAACAAATATTTATATTCCATGATTATCCATAGGCTAGATTGTTTTATAAAGGCATAAAAAAATAAGCATATTTAAACCTTATTTGTATGTTTTAATGTCATTTTCTAAAAGCCAGGAGAAATATCCGTAAATGCAAATAATAACCGCAAACGTATCTCGGTCTGGATTTGTGCACGAAAGCTTAAGGAAGAACACTGTGTGTTACCTAACAGTGGAGTGCTGCCCTGGGGGCAGGACGCTGTAGTAGACCTGCATGCTGGCAGAAGGAACTGGCGTTTGATTGGTCTGTCCCTGCAGGACAATCTGCTGCTGATAGGCTGGCTGAGGAACACTCTGAGAACCCTGCGGCACAGACACCTGGACATACAAATATACGAAATGTATAATCGCTCTACCAACACAGCTTTTTTGTTTAAACAACTTTTTTAGACTTCAATTGCCATTTGTCAATCTGATAAAAAAAATAAAATAAAATAAAGATCATAAGCAAACAAAATGGGTTCAACACCAGACAAAGCACCCACTTGATAGGGCGAGACGTGTGGGTACTGCACCATAACACCCTGTATCTGACTGGTCATCCCGGCCTGGCCGCCGACCAGCGGTTGGCTCTGAGGCTGCTGCACTCCCATCATGCTCTGGTAGCTGGGTGGTTGACTGGGCATGACAGCCTGGTAACCTGGAAAAACACAGACACCCAAACATCACACCAAAGCAATCCATGAACAATACAAGAACACTCAAACAAATACAAGCACTGTTGGAGAAGAAGGACGGGCAACATGGCAAAAACTATTACATCACAACATAGAGATATTTTCACGGGGCTCAGTTTACATCACAATATTTAGCAGGGTTGCACCACAATTGTGCCCAACGAAAAATTTCACTTTGAGTGCGTGCCACTTTTAACAATTTCTCTGCCCTTAAATGAGGTAAACATTAAAAAATGGGCAAAAAAGGAAATAATCATTGAATATCCGACACCCAACATCAACAAATGTGAATGTAAAGTGTAAACGCGAAATAGCCAATAAGTACACAGACTGCTCTCTTGTGGGTTAAAACAGTTGAGAAGATTTTTTTAAAGATCCTGCTGAGCATGGCTGTTTCTACTCGAAAGGAAAATACTAAAGCTATTTAGATGCCTACAGCGCCGCCTGCTGGAGAAGCTTCAGAATACCTGACTGGAGTTGAAAACCACTTGCAAGTGCTTTACGATATTTTCCGTCTTTCTACTGGAGGTGTCCTGAATTCAGCAAGAGATGTCTTTGGAATCTATTGTCAGAACTACAGTAGTGTTTAAATGTAGTATCTTTAAAAAAAAACTTAAAGCTCTCTTTCCCTCACCAACCCAATATTGAAAAGCATTGCCTATATTATGAAATGAATACAAAAGCATAAATCAACATCATATCAAATACAGATGAAGACTTTCTTCTGGCTTTCAGCTGAATACATCCTCAATTTCGGTTTCAGTCAAGAACATTTCCATGCATAGTTTTTTTCTTTTTTTTTTTAATAAGTCTTTAATTTATAAACAGTATTCTGCCAGACAAAACTATCACTGAAGGGCAAAAGAGAGATATAGTTAACAACTACTAGCGCCCCCTGGTGTCCCCTCCAGTATGGCACTGCAGCAGAAAAGCTTAGACTGCTGAGCATGCATCACAGAAGATCAGCCTCGAAGACCGTGCTTTAAATCAGTGTTTATTGGTGGACACTGAGCTGCTCCTTAACCATCTCACTCCTCCGTCATTTTGGCCCTTCAGCTTGACATACTCCATTCTGGGTCTTCCTTCACGTGTTTTCTCCATCACCTTTGCTTACTTTCTCTCTGGCGGTTTAACAGAAATTGATTCACTGCGACCTAAATAAGCTTAAACCGCAACTTCACCTGGATTCACTTTGATTATTGGGGTATGATTTAGACTAATTTAAAAACCTAATAAACACAAAACACACAAACATACGGCTGCTGAAATTTCTCAAACTCGATTTAAAGAGTACCAGCTTAGCGATTCTGCAATGTGGTATGATAATGCGTGCTTCTGTTCGTCAGTAGAGATCACAGGATGTTAAATCTCTCTGCACCTTCTTCCACTGCCTTATAACCAGAAATGAGTGCCAGACAGAAACAGTCAGAGACCCCTTGTTTAAGTAATCAATATGTACATATACACACACACTCACTAGGTCTTTTTTGAAGTGCCAGAAAAGAATTGCAGAAATAATATTTAACAGAAACTTACAACTAAAAAGAATTTTACATTTACGGCACTTAGCTGACGCTCTTATCCAGAGCAACTTACAAGGTTAATCATATTACAGGTAGGCCAAGTAGTGTTAGGAGCTTGCCCAAGGACTCTAATTGGTGTAGCACAGCATAGCCACCCAGACCGGGATTCGAACCCCAGTCTCCCACATGTTGAGGTGGCACCCTGGGTAGTGGTGTTACCTGCTGAGCTACACCAACCACATAGAATTTCACATCAGTATTTAGTGCCCTCACTCTACGGCTTTGCTTCAAGGAGCCTTATCTTTAACGCTCCTGAGAAACATGCAGGGATATTCTTCCACACCTCCATAGTTCAGTCTTAGACCTTAGACTGTTAATGGTTTAAGTACCCCTAAACTCAAGCAGTGATGCTGAGGTCTGGATGGGGGGTGGCCAGTTCACTGTCACCAGACCACCAGCAGCTTCTTTATTTGATCGGAAATGTTTCTCTTTGTCTATTTCTTTTCATTGTAAAGGCTTGACAGTTTTAGTGGTCTCTGTGTCTATCTGTATCTCTCTTTCATCTTTCAAGGTTTTAAACAGCAGTTTGTGATTTTTCCTGTACATGCCTTTTCTTTACCTTCTGAAAGTGGATGGCCTTATATCTGAATCTCCTCAGAAATAAATTACCAGTATGAACTTAATGGCACATTTTGACTAGAAATGAAATAACCGTAGTACCGTCCTTGAGATTTCTGCAAGTACTGCCCCAACAATTTTAGAAACGTTGAAAGGCTATTTGTTGCTTGATACTGTTCGTTTAAGTGCCTGTTTATAGTTGGGTCATTATAAAGCAGAATTCACACTCGTCAAAATACTTAACAGACAACCTTACACAAAATGTGACTCTAAAATAAAATCTAGACAAAAACATACACCAAGCCTTTCCCTTTTTTATAACTGAAAATAGGTCGGGAAGTGGAAACACGAGGGCATTCACCGAACATTACAACTAATCATTTCCAACAACTAAAGCAGATTCACCACTTTCAGATTGTGTCACGATGCACTGAAGGGTTTTATTTATTTATTTTTTACTCCTCTGCTCTTTATCTCTCCTTCGCTTTCTTTCTCTCTAACTGTTTGTTTGCGTTTGGCAGAGTCCATGTCAAGGTCGGCAAGTAGGGTGTTTAGGCCAGCAGAGAGCAGACAGCTGTTTTCATCGAGCCGAAAGCTCGCCCGCCCGGCCATTTTCCTGTCTGGCCGGCTCCTTTGTAGCAGCCTGCTGCAATCAATTCAGCAGCGGGAGAGGAGAGAGAGAGAGAAAGAGAAGAGGGAGGCGTAAAAAGAAACGAACTGACCTACCGCTAGCTCTATCAGAGAAAGTGCTGGAGAGAGAAAAAGAGAAAGGGAGAGCAAGAGCGAGAGAAAGAGAGGGAGAGGGCAGCTATTTTTACTTGCTCTCTCAGGACACACATCAAGAGAATAAAAGCCTCTCTATTCAGCGCAATAAGCCACACACACGCATGAGTTCACACCAACACACACACGCCCACACGCTGTACGGAAATGGGAGTCTTTCACTGACATTGTGGACAAGGTGTACATTTTGTTTTACAGCAGCTAAGGGTCGAGAAGCACCCGACGTAGACTAGCGCGCTCTCTGAATGTTCAAACTGCTTTGGTTTCTATTGATTTTCAGAGTGGATGACCTTCACCTCGTCTTCATTTCCTTCTCCAAATGCTAAACAGCTCTCTATTCCACAGCAAACTCGCCGTCGGGCAGATTCTTCTATGGGCAAGGAATACCATGCACAGCACAACATTCTTATTTACACTGTATTAAACAATGGATCATTGTTTCTATTCGTCTCAAAGTCAGAGCTCAACACACATTTTGGAATTTAAGCTGATTTGGTCACATGACTGAACAATTCATTACCAAAACAATCAAGTCACTACCAATACTTTACCAAACGTTTCAGTAGGAACAATCTTTACTTGTTTTGAGCACATCAGTCAGTTCTTGACTAGCAAACACAGCTGTGAAAAGCTGTACACGGCTAAAACAATATTCAAAACACAATAAAACGTTGACATAATTGCAGAAAACATGACAGTGGGATCTGTCTGTTCGCCTTGTGGCCAAATGCAGAGGCTAACAGACGGACTACAGTCTGTAATTGTCGAACTAAAAGGTGCAGTTGATAAAACGGACAATAAGTGCAGACACAAGGAGGAGTACTTATTGAAGTGCCTGGTCAGGGTATATTTAGAAAACAAATTAACAAAATTTGAAATAATGTCGAGGTCAGCTCCACTTGACTTCTGTTTTAACTAACTGAATAATTGATTTCAATCGATACTTGTTTTTTTAAGGACAGTAAACAAAAGCAATCTTTATGCAGTTTAACCAAACAACTGTTGCCGGAAAAGCACAAGCGCAGGCTGTTGCTTGCATGACGAGCAGAGAGGTGAAAGGTCAGAAGTCAGGGTCAGCAGCAGAGGAGTGAGGGGTGGGAAAAGAGACCGGTTCACTGTGAGAATCGTACGGCCTCTCAGACAGTGCCACGGCCCCGTATCCTACCGCCCAGAATCAGCACACACACTGAATAATCAGCCCACCAACATGCACTCAACGGAAGAATTAACCCATACTACAACAGGCAGGTTTCCATTCCACAGGTTTTATCCAGAAACACCATTTAAATTCAATTCTGTCAGAATATACAGAGCAGCTTCCACAAATAAAAAACAGATCTAAAATATTTTTCACTGAGGAAGAGTACATGCAAAATAAGTAAAGCAAAACTGTGCTCAGAAAAATTGTAAAACTAATTTACTGAGATGCATCGTATAAAAACTGGAATCCCTCTGTTAATGCTTTAAAACATCAGACAACGATGGTGACAGAAACTGCAATTACTGGCAACAAATATAGATGCATATTGATTTCTCAGACTTTACTGAAACTGCAAACACATCTCAGACATAATAATAATAAACCCAAAATTATAAACAAACAAACTTCAAGCTATCAACAATCATCAAAGCAAACCACAGCGCTATAGATGGACTATGGTAGACACGAGACGCTCTCTTAATGATATTATAGAGAAGCATATGACTGGAACCCTCATTTAAAACCTAAACTACTAACACTTTACACGACCCATGGATAGAAACCTGCCTTGTTGAGACCCAAGAATTAATATCAACAAATCACCAATTTTCTGCCTTGTTTTTTCTCCCTTTTTTTTGTGGTCAGTCTTCTCAGTAGGCAAAAGATGCAGATGGGAAATTACTGTATGTGCAGTATCTTACAAATTTTCATTTCCTTGTGTAGTCAATTCAATTCTAGCCAATCTGATTATAAACAATGTTTTCCAACATAAATATGGTATAAGCATTATCATGTCTCCACACAAATCGGCAGAAACAGTTGTATCTGCATCCTGCCACTCAATAGATTACCACACACACCAGTCTTCCAGTCCCACAGGCCATAAAAACACTAACAGTGCAGAGAGCAGCAAAACTCCTTTATGAGCCGAGAGGGGAGACCCAAACTGCTGACATGTACACAAGTATATCAGCAGTCAGTCTGGGGAGTGAGAGCCAGGGAGCCATAGAAAGGGTGAGCGAGGCAGAGAGAGTGAGCAAGTGTGAAAGACGGCAAGCCTGCAGGAGATTTGACAGAATGACAGTAAGTGTACCTGGTTGCTGGGGTGGTACAGGTTGGCTCTGGGGGGCGCTGTAGTGTACTGGTGTAACTGGTCTGTAGTGCTGGCTAGAGTGGGAATACTGACCAGGAGCGCAGTAGCATGCTGACATCTGCAGATACAAGACACACACACACACACACACACACACACACACACACACACACACACACACACACACACACACACACACACACACACACAGTAGGTGTAACTTAGTAGGGTTGCAGTCAGTTACTTTTATTTAGGAATATTCTATCAAATTCTGAATATAATATAAATGTGTTCAGCATAGGAATCAGAACATTTCACTTTACTGACTGAATAAAAGCAGATTTTATACTCTTGCATATATTCATTTACTTTCTTAAATAATAAATGGTCGGTTTAACAAAAACTACCTGTTATCCAAGAGAATTAAACACGCTAATTTTTTCTTATGTACGTGATTGTTTTTTTATGAATGTAAAATAGCTCTCTTCTGATTGGCTGCCTCGTTTTGCAGTTCAGGCTAAAATGGTAAACTAAGCTCAGAGTATGCCAACTAGACAAAAGTCCAGGGCAATAAGAAACGGCATCATCCGGTTAAAATGAATACTGTCGCCTCTGGAGCTCTAAACCAGGAATTAAGGCCCAACACTGGAGTACTGTCTGAGAAGGAGCGGTTAAACAGCTTACTGTTATCCCTTTGGTAAAGCGTTAATGCAGTATTGTTTTCCGCTAACTGAACTCCTACTTTATTATTTGGAAGGCCTCTGCGTTTAATATAAATCTGTGCCAGCTCTGGAGGACAGACTGACTGGTGTACCTGCTGCACAGGCTGCTGTATGTATCCTTGGTGTTGGATGATTGGCTGGTTCACCGGGGTTGGTGGTGGATATGCAGGTGCAGGGACAGGCTGGCTTGGCTGGGGGATCATGTAGCCTGAGGGTGGTGGGTTCTGGAGCACCATAGAAGGGGGAAAGAGGCCAGGCTGGGTTTCTGAGACTTCTCCAGAAGCCTGCCGAACCAGACTCATCTGGCTAAACTGGCTTCCCAGACTGTCCTGCTGCTGCTGCTGCAACACAAACGTGCAAAACCATCAGCACTAGTTTTACATTTCATTACTGCAATACTAACTAAATCTTATAACAGAAACCTTCACGTAACTAGCTAATACTCTGCACCAAGCTCTCGGAAGCCCTACCCAAAAGGTACAGGTACTTAGGAGCAGGAGATAATGGTCCCAAAAAATAAAAAATAAATAAAAAATAAAAAAAGGCTTCCTGTAGCCCTTCACACAGTAACAGTCCTTCACCTGCTGTTATTGGGGTGTTCCAAAATGGTTTAAAATCCAGAACAATTATTTCTTGAGAAATTATCTTAGAATTTAATTGGATAAATGGATAAGGATCAGGTTCACCTTGATTCACTAATGATTTAGCTCCTTTTTAGGTGGAAGACCTTGAGTATAATACCTCTATGAGGTTATTTAATGCAGGTTTAACTATTTCATGTGTACCTTGTATCTGTATATAGCCCTCTTACAAGTTTGACAATAACTTCAGGGCCTCTGTTAAGACGTGGCCAGATGTTAACAAATGGAACTGGACACTGGATCATTTACAGTTGTGTTGATGCTGTTTATTAATGAGCACTGTCCCTGTAAAATACCTTAGTAAATCAACGAATACAATTAAAAGCTGCCTGAATGTTCTTAAACATCTCTAAAAGTAAAAAATAAGGCATTTTCAGACATTAAGACACTACTAAACACATTGATTGCACACCGCATGTACAATCACAATGTGGCCACTATATACTTTAGAACTTGTCTGAATCTGTCTTACATACTATGATGTTTAAAAAGTGAATCTTGAATCATACCCTCATACTATTCAGTCTTAATGCTACTGCGAATAAACTACATGCCAAATGGCTCTGCAAGCTGTCAGTCACTAAGGCCTGAACTTCAACAGGCCAACTCCCCATTGACAAGCCAATCAAATCAGTCTCAATTGGAACAGGCAGGAGGAACAGCATCTGAAACTAAAAGCAGGGCTATTAGGACTTAAGTTTACTGGTGCATCAAAGCCTGGGCCGTCCTCCACCATCAGCACCGATGCACCGTACTCCAGAGATGCTATTCATAGATGGCTTTTTACAGCATCTGGTGCTATATTAATAATTGATAGAGTGTGAGGATGTTATTGATAGAAAGGATGCTCTATTTGGTAGAAACAGGTCAAAGAAGCGTATGATCTATGCGATGGGGGAGGGTGAGAGTTGGAAGGAGAGGGATGGAGCAATAGCTGGAGTGACCCAATTCAGTCATTAACCTCTCAATAGGGAAGCAAAGATTAACACCCAGGAGGCCTTCTGCTCTGTGGAGTTTGAAGGGTAAACTTAACCACTCAACGCTCTGAGCAGGAATAGAAGATTCCTAAGAAAACACACACCCAGCAGCTTTGTAGAGCAACTATCGTGGGGAAAGCCTTTACGGTGTAAGGGCTGAACCTGGTTAGCGAGTGGTAGACTTCAGATTTCAAATGAGCCTAAAACATTTCTTAAGTGTTTCACATACCGTTCCTCACTACACCCAATTAGGCCTAACCATAGCCAATTAAGAAGAGATGATTACTCTCTCTTGAACTTTTGGCATCATTAGGATTCCACAACCTTCTGTCTATAAAGAGACACTCATGATAGCTATACTAAAGCTACACAATGGGAGCTCCACCTACATTTCTTCTAAAAGAGTGATTACCCAAAAGCCACTTTATCCATAATTAAAATAAAACGATGCAGCATCTGTTAAAAGAGGCCCTACTATGCTCCTTTGCAATAACCATAAACTTATTTTTGGGGTCTACTAGGATAGATTTACATAATCAGACTGTACATCCGTATTTGCCCTCTGTTTGAAACTCTCTGGCTACGTTTACATTACAAGCCTCGCTGCTTAAATCAGATTTTTTATTATTTATTTTCTTTTGCTGGAATTGGATCTCACTAAGATGATGGTTCACATTAGTGACTCGATCTGTCATTAATGCGAATGAACCGCTGTCCTGAAACAACCTGCATGTGCACATTCAAAGCAAGTCATGTGAGTGAACCATGTAAGCTCTGATCAGCTCTCAGCTGTTCATTACTGGAGGGAGACCGAAATGTGTGTCGTAAGTGACGTTTCATGGCTATGCTAAATAATGACGTATATGCAGTGGCTTTATACAAACGTTCTAAATGGTGATAGCATGATTCCAACATAGATGAGTCACATCAGCCTGGTAATATGAATGTAGCCTCTGCTAGAGCTCCTCTGTCTGTAAGCCCCGCCTCCCAATGAGCACAGTGTGGTCCAAGTGCTCAGCTTTCCCACTCTGTTCTGAATGGTTAACTGCCAGAGAGGCTCCCTGCTACAAGTTCCACCCTCACACCACTGTGGCTATTCCTACAACTGAGTGTCAGAATAAGCCACGTTACATACTAACGGAGAGATAACTAGAAAAACAAACCCCTTTTAGGTTTCGACTGTGTCTTGTTCTCAACTGAATTTGGCTATGACTTGGTCTTGCTCTTGGTGTCGACTTGGACTGGTCTTAGACTTGACAAAGGGGGTTTAGACTACAACCCTAACTTAAGGAGTTCAGGTATCTGTATGCAAAGCTAATCATGCTTATTTGATTAGGCATTTTGTACAGGCATGAACATAATCAGCACTGTAATCAGGTTACCATGCTATGTTTGGGTCGCAGTATCAGAGCCTAAGCGGTACCCTGAATCTGAAGCTTGGTCAGTGTACTAGCAAGACCCTTAACATACCCTTACTATTAATTGGGACCATGATAACATCACCCACACCTAGGTGGAATATTCTAAAGAGAAACACACCAGGAAAAGGAGCAAGATGAAGAGCGATTAAACATCGGAGCAATCGAAGAAGAGATGCACAAAGAAGACTACCACGTGCGGTACTGGAGACAAATGGAGTGCAAAAGATGGTGTGAGAGAGAAAGATAGACAGGTACCACAGTGTAGTGTTGGTGTAGAGGTACAGGCAGGAGCGGAGGAGGGTAAGAAATCGCTGAGTACTGCACAGACTGACCACAATGCTGCAGAGAAGAAATAGAGAGGAGGGGAGGGGAGGTAGAGGGGGGGGGGGGGGAAGGGCAGGAGAGAGGAATGGAGCAGAGGGTAGAGAAGAAAAATGTCTTAATCACGGCAACTGGAGAAGAGGAATAAAAGGAAATGATAGCATTATAGGAAAGAAGAATGCAATGAGTAAGGGAGGATATGAGGGACTGCATAACTGAATAAAGCCTGGGTATCAGCCTGCTGGCAAAAACTGTCAAACAGACAGGATATTGCACACACATGGTTCTAGATTAATAAGACAGACACTAAACGTAAAGATCATGTAGAGTGTGACTACAGAGGAATACACTTCAAACAACATTCAGTTCCTCAGAGGAAGAGATTGGTCAACAAGTGAACTTAAAATCTCTTTCCGTACTCCAAATTAAATCCATCACTCAAGACTAATGCACACGGTCTGAGGGATGTGTGTTATGATTTAGACATGCAATTTTCCAAAATGTTAATTAGTGGGCCACAAACTCACATTACTTACATAACAAAGCACAATAAATCAACACACTGATCTTTCTGCTCAACCTGCAACAAGACTGCTTCCAAACAGAACAGTATGTTTCTGCCTGAACACAGAAAGTGCGAGAAGATCTCTCTACAGAGTCTGCTGAGCCAGCTGAGGAGGACCCCAAATTTGAAGTAATGGCTGGGTCACCAGGTGAAAGCCGTAATGAGGACATACAACAGGGGAAACAGCCACTCAGCTATTTGGAGAAGTGAGTCCAGCAGATCAGGTAATACAGACGAGATGGCTGGACCCTATAACTCACTTCATAATGACAAGGTGTAGAGCAAGCAGAAAATGCAGGCAGAGGAAGCTCTGTTAGATACTACAACTACAGCTCTAACACGGTACACAATGAACACAGTGAGATGCAAGCTACTTGGAGAGAAAAAGAAAGAACATTCAGGTATATTTATTTAACAGAATAATAAAATAGAAATAACTAGGCTCACTAATGACATGTTCGATGCACATAACCACGACTCTAAATATGCTATACAGAAGACCTTGCTAGGTTACAGGGTTAAAGAGAAGGAGTACCCATTAAAATGGATTATCTTAAATCCTTGTGATAGATATAGCATGACTACGAATAAATCAGTGTTACGTTGACAAAAGGTTTTCAAATGAACACTTCAAACAGTGACTGTGAACATCAAACACACTCCAACAAGAAGTGACTAACCTGTGTCAAAATGTGATTGCCAGGCTGATGCTGTGGCGGTGGAAGTTGAGCCATAGGTGGCTGGCCCCTCCCCTGCTGTGAAGTCATGGCGGGGTTGTAGACCACAGCGCTGCCATCAGGATTCACAAACGGCTGACCTGCCAAAGCAAAAAAGGACGGAATTCTCACTGGCAATTTCCAACCATCTGATGTGATGCATCATTTACAACAGCGACTACACTTGCTATATTTGCACTCGCTACGTCTGCAATAAAGCCTAGACCAATGGTTATGAGTACCTTTGGCTTGCACATTTTAATGCTTCATACGCTCTACCGCACCCGCTCCAACTTCTGAGTGGCTTGCTAATCAGCTAATTAGCTAAATAAGGTGTATTATTGGGAGGAAACATCAAAATGTGCAGGGTGTGGGTACTTTAAGGCACTGGACTAGATTATGGCACTGTCTATTAAGCCACAGAGAACGCTTAAGCACTTCAGAGTAAGTACTGTTAGCAGAAAGCTGTTAGTTGAGGAAACAATGCCGAGAAAAGGACAGTAGATGCTCAAAAGACTACTTAACCTTTCCACCAAACATAAGTACTTTCCTTGCAAACAACACCCTATGAAGACCCTAGCCAGCCTCTCCTCTTCTCCAGGTAGTACTGGGCAGGTGGTACCCACCTGTGTGAGGGTTTAGCAGCACGCTGCCCGGCGGGATGGCCGTGGCCTCCAGAGGAAGGAGGTAGTAGCTCGTATTAGCATTTGCACTAGTGCTTGTATTGGCGGTGGAGTTCTGAGGGGCCGGGATGACGGAGCTGGCCCCTATAGGCCCGCCAGGATGTGGTGCGGCTGAGGCCACAGCCGGGACACGGCAGGGCTGGCTCACCGGTGGGACGGGTAACGACAAGGTGGGGCGAGGAAGCGAGCCAGTAGACGAACCTACACTACTAGAAGAGTCGGAACCTGCGACAGGAATAACGAAGAAAAGAGCGAAAGGAATTTTTGGTTTGTTTTTAAAGATGTTTTTTAATGAGTAGTGGATGGGGGAGGAACATGCGTGATGTGGAAATGCACCAATGTGGGAGGATGTCAAAGAAAATCGATGGAAAGCTGCTGCTGTAAAGTTGAGCAGGTTTTACAGAGCATAGCAAAACTGCCATTGCAATTCAGCGCTGTTCAGTTCTGATGAAAATTAGGGCTGAAAAAATAAATCAACTTAAGTGAGGTGGAGTTTAAAAAAAACAAAACAAAAAAAAACACAAACACTTGGCAACAAATGCTTTTATCGATTACTAACACTAACATCACATTAATTTACTGAATACAGAAAATACAGACAGCAGAGAGTGCAGCGCCAGGTCATGCCCTGCCCAAATTGCGATGTTAAGCTATGCAGCTTAGACAAGTGCTTCTCAAATACAGCTCATCCCCTCAGCCCAAGTTCCTCATTTTTATTTACTCAATTAAAATAAACCGCTAGTCTGAAAAGTCATACCGGACGTGCCAGTTATGACTTTTCAGACTGCGGTTTTAGTTTACTTGACTAAATAAACTAATGATGCAGACGACGTGTAACAGATGTGGTGTTAAGCCAGAGGATTAGTGTGATCCGTTTCCATGTATTTGACTTTTTGGTGAATATGACTGCACTTTAGAAACTGTTTTGGCTGCCTGTCCACACAAACAGCACTTTAGGCAGCAGAGAAATTGGCTTTGAGACACTTGGACTAACATGGCTGATCGCTGGGCTGTTCAGAAGGTAATTAACTTGGCTGCACTCCATCATATTTATCATTACAGGGAAATGTATTGTTTATTATTCCTTCATTGTTTTTGCACCTTTCACACTCATGGAATTAACTACTAGAACACTCTCCAGCTGGGTAAAAGGACTGCTTCAACCGCTCATCATGTTGAATGCAGTGTTCACCAACAGAGACATTTGTCAACATTGGGAAGTTAGTCCAACCTGGCAACAGTGGAATTTTAGCTGGAACACGAACAGGGTGCATCCTTACCTGGTCTAGGTATCAGAGCCCTTTTAGGATAATCAATGTAGGGCTCCGGGAATACTAGGAACCAGTGATGCTAGGGGAGCCTTTGGGAGAGCATAAAATCCACAACATGCCATACTAGATAGCTGTCCTATTTAAAAAACGAATCCACATAAATCTGTGCGACCGCAGCCTCTGATTCTGTAAAGCAGCTACTTTCTTGATAATCCTTCTATTACAAAAACACATGCCTTCAGAAAACAAATTTCCTCTTCACAACATCTATGAACAAATCACTTCCTTCGCAGGCAGCAAATCTTTAATGTACCACAACACAGAAACAGTCCTCCAGCAGCATTTTAAACCACTCAGGAAAGGTGTTAATTTAGAGCGCCCAGCCCTAGAATTTTACATCAAAGGCCATATAAAGGAAAGAGCTGAAACCTCAGGTGTTGAGCCACTGTTAACATTCCTACCACTGTACATACAAAACCTTTTCAGTTGCCTTATTAATGCCGGCAGGACACAAAGAGCGAGAGGTTACTGAGCGGAAGAGGAATCATGAAATATTAAAATATAAATATATATCGGCAGCTCCTCTGGCCCGTAAATGCCAGTGCATTAATAAGTAATGAATGCAGACGGGAGATGTCCATGAATATGAATGCTGCTCTGTTTTTAGGGGCAGGAAAATGAAAATGGGTGAATGGAGGGCGGAGAGGAGGTTTTCAAGAGGACACACACAGACAGCAGGTGTGGTAATCTTAATTCACTAGTCTTTCAGACCAAAACAGCTAAAATGCAGATAGGCTCTGCACGTGAATGTTTTACTAACAGTCTGATCGACAGAAACAAGCTCCTCAACAGCAAACAAACCAAGAAACACTAATTTTGTGCATTTGAATTTTATCGCTTGCAATCTGCACAGAAAATGGATGCAACAGCTAATCTGGGTGGGTGTCTTAGGGGAAACAAGTTTTCACACATGCTTTTGTTCTTCAACATACTTCCAGTGCAAATACCACACCTAATCTATACACTGAATTTGTACTCAGACTTTGCATAAAAATTAATTATTTATTTATGTTCCGAGAAAAAATAATAAATCACTTAGACATAACATCAGCACTTAGCCAAGCTAATATGGGGAGTCTGATAATCATGTAACCAGCGTTTTGCAGCAGTGTGGCCACTTGGCCCCCTTCTTTTCATCCATCTTCTCTCTAGATTCAGTTAGTGGGCTAGATTTTGCTCCTAAATGCCCTGGTACATCTCTCCATTCCTGTCTCCTCTGATGCTGTTTAATGTCCAAGTCCCTTCCTAAAACCCAGTCATCTCCATGCTTCACTGTGGGCATGGACACCACATGCACCATGCTCCTCCATTCTCCACACATGGGGAGATGAATTGCTAATTGAATCATGTGCTGAGTGCAGCGTTACACTCCTAGTAATGACTATTAACATTGATTATTATGTCAGAAGCCCACACTGCCATTAATTCATAATGTACATTGATTTATGCAGCGCAGTTCTTCTTTCTCCAAACACGACGAGCTGAATTGCTGAGTTCTATTATTGCGGCCCGGTTGGAGTACAATGCTGGTTTGGAAATTTTAGATGCGTACATCTCTTTTCTCTTCTCCCTCAGACTTCGGATGTTGCGGTGTGGTTAACGGTGATGACTGCACTGCAGATCACTGCTTACTGTGTAACTTCTGCTGCTGTCAGGCCAGCTCTACTTAAGTGACTTCTGGTTTCTCTCTTGCCCTCCCTATCATGAGGCGACACCTACCATGAGGGGGTGAGTAGGGGTGATATCTAGGGTCATAAATAGGGCTCCGTAGTCCAACTGCTGAAAGCGTCTTCACATTCACCACTGACAGAAGGTGCAAAGTGCACAAAACCTTTTTTGCATCATAAGACTGCAAATATGTTACATAAATGATCTTCCTCCTTTTAAAATACAGATTTGTTTACATCTATGGGCATTGGCTTTTTCGATTTTAATATGCAATAAAGAGAAAATCTGAAATGTTTTTAAAAACTGGAAATACATTAAATGCAAAAGCCTAGCTGAATTCTTCTTTCCCCACACTGTACTCAAGTTGGCACCAATAAAGACTTGTTTTGAATATTGAAAAGACAAGATTCAGAAAAGATGTGTTAACTGCCTGGTGCCAGACACCATGTTAGTTCTGTAGAAAGGAACACCACAACACAATGTTGATTATCCAACGAATAAACTCTTTAGGATATCACTATCACTTCAATCAATACACATTAATGCACATGTCCCAGTCCTTCATATATTGGTTTAGTCTACACACCACCCAGCCTAAATTTCTATCTACTTGTTCCAGACAGCCTCCAGGTGCTTCCACTGTACGTGGGTGTGCTATTCTCTCACTGCTGTGGGTGCCGCATGTACGAGCCGTCCATTTTAGACACCCTATTAGTGCTGTAGCTGCTGGCAGAGCAGCGAGTGTCTGTCTGTTAGAATACCTGCTTTCGAGATCCTGCTGGTGACGGTGTACGCGCTCTTCTATTCTCTTTACAGAGCCTGCTGCTGCTCTTGCTGCTAGTCATGCTATTGTACTTGTTTCAGACAGCCTGCTGGCATTCCTGTTCATGGTGGGGCTTTGTGCGTTTGTGTGCTTGGTAATTACGAGAAGCCAGTAGGTGACCCTGTGAGTGGAGCCTCGTATGGGTATGTACAGTACCGCACAAAAGCCAGAACACCTTTTATGTAACTTCTGGTCAAATATATCATTAAGCATACCGCCCCTATTTTCAGCCCCAGGAAAGCAGAACACGTTTTATAGCATACTGCACAGAAATGTCAAGAATCAAATGTTGGAGAAGATTTGTTGTAAAAAAAAAGAAAGAAATCTGCAATGCATTTTTCTAAACCTCAAACTCAGCCATAGAGGTTGGATTCATTTCCTGCTTCTCAGGACTAAATATTCCAAACGTATTCAGTAATGCTGAGGCCTGGATGCTGGACTGGACGGTCCATTGTTCTGAGAACACCAACAGCTTCTTTGTTTCACCTGCAAAGGTTCTTTTTCCAGCTACACTCTTACTGCCAGCTACATATCCTTTCAGACTCATTGCTTCGTGCTGTCCTCTCACGACAAAGTGATGGACAGAAACACCTGCGGTGTTTTCCAGATGTAAAGCAATAATGGAGCTTTATTTTCTCCTGTCTCTTATAGATAAAAACTTCAAGTGCTGTTAATCTAGCGGGAGGGGAGGGTTTTGTTGGTCTACTAGGTTTTGCAGAGTTGTCAGGAGTTTTCTCTCTCAGTTTTTAAATTTAGGACTGTAATTCTGATTATCGTGAAATTAATTTTCTGTTAAATCTCTGCAAAACTGAACAACTTAATCGAAAATTAAATAAATGAAGGATAATATCTGACCTTTACTGTATGCATGTCTATGATGTTATACAGATGCTATACTAGGAAAGAGTGAGATGAGTGAGTGAATGATGTCAATACTCAAATAGTCAGCAAAGTTTAAATTAGATTAGTATGATTAAAATATTTAAATGAGCTTTTCTTGAAAGTTCTATGCTATCCTACATTATCCTTGTCCATGTTCTTTGCAAAGCCGGTTTTCCTGCTGTTTTGTGAGTGTGCGTTACAGTACCTGTTTTAGACAGTCTGCTGGTGCTCTTGCTGCTGGCTGAGCTGTCTCCGCGGATGAGCAAGCTGATGCCGCTGAAGCTGCTGGCTTTGGTGATGGCGGGCTTCAGGTTCCGGTGGGAGCTGTCCGAGTCTGTGCTGCTCCAGGGCCGGGGCTCGCAGCTTTTCGGCTCGTTCTCTGAGCTGCTCTGACGACTATTCCCCGAACGTCCGTCTCTTAGCCTGCGCACACATGAGCGAGAGAATTCACGTTTACTTAAGAACGCACACCTATCTTTCTCACGCAGACAAACCAGGGCCCTCAGTCATGTGGGATGACAATTTTTAAACCTGAAAGAAAGCATTAATGTATTACCTGAAGATTTGCCGCCTCTGCTGAGTGCTAATGCAGCTTACATCCTCCTGAATTCTGTGGGGGCAGAATTTATTTAGTTGTTTATTTTAAGGTAAACAAACAAACTAGGAAGGGATTCACCAAGCCGGAGACGAGTATGTGTGTGTAAGATAAAAAGAAATTACCTTTTATCAAGCTGAAAATGATCCTGTCCCTGTGGAATCACATACATGAACATTTCAATAAAACAATAAAAAGGACATCACTGTTTATCAAACACGGCTCCTTTTCATGAGAGCAGATAATGATTCAGACAGAATATTCAATAAACGTATGCATATACAGAAATACCTTTTACTTTGAAGTGAGCTAGTTTTGGCGGCTGCTGAACTTTAGTTAAGTAGTTCAGTTCAGTTACATGCAGCAGTGTCATGCCATTCAACTCGTTTCAGACAGCCTGCTGGTTTTCTTGCTCATGGTGGGGCTTTGTGTGGTTGTGTGTTTGGTAATTATGAAAAGTCAGTAGGTGACCCTGTGAATGGAGCCCCGTGTGTGCAGGTACAGAACACTAATTATGAATGTCATTAGGTATATCCCCGCCATAACTATTTTTTTAGCACCACCAAAGCAGACCAACGACAACACATTACATTGTTCAACATATTGTTGACTGTCTAAGCGAAATGAAGTTAACAGTTCACCTACAGAAAACTTAAAAATAAATTAACTTAAAATTTTCTTACATTTTTTTCACATTGTTCAGCTGATTTTAATGCACAATATCAATAAATATTTATTTGTGAAAATGAACATTGTGGAAAAAGAAAACTATATATATATATATATATATATATATATATATATATATATATATATATATATTATTATATTATTATATATATATATATTATTCTAGATTCTGGCACGTATTTTATTTTGTTATTTCCAACATGTTAAATTATGCAAACAGTAACTGCGACTTAAAGTATGTGCGTTCTGTGCTCTGACCAAGGGCGCCCAACCTTTCTACAGATGTGGGCAATTACAGCTATAAAAGGCCAGAACACAGCATAGTCTGTTTTCCTCCAGCCAAACTCACCAAGTGCTCATTGAGCAGCTGAGGAACACGATATTGATCCAAATTTTTATCTTTGAGAAAAAGAGGAAACTCACATCTTGAGCAAAGATTCGATCCCTCGCTCTTTGGTACTCCTCTTCTCTCTCCTCAATAGACTTACTCCTTCTGTCGTCCTTCAGACGCATCCGCAGCTACAAGTAAATAAAGCAATATTTTAATAAATATATAAACCGACAAAATAAATAAATAAATCAATCATTTGTTGCCATCATCTTTCCCAGCATGGGTACAAATGACCTAATGCCAAATAAATCTTTAATACTTGTTGTCTGGGGAACTTGTGTGCAATCCATTACTAAAGAGCTGTCCATGTTCAATCTGTATTTGTGTCAGAAATGATTGAGAGCATACCTGTGCTTTTTCAATGGGCGGTTATTTTGCAGAACTGTTTTTAACCCTTAGAGGTAAACAGCAAAACGGCTGCAGACCGCTGCAAAAGTGGCCTGTTTATGTACCGTACTGCTTACAGTAGTAGTGACAGGAACCAGGTCTACAGCATTTAATACCTGTCAGACACCTCTCAAAGCTCTGTAAGGTAGTAAATATTTATTAGCTTAACCTACACAGTGCCTAACTAACTGTTTTACAGTAGTGTTGAGCAAAGATTTTCTATTTCGTCCCCCCAATCTGTCACTAGTTTCCCTTTATCAACATTATACATAGCAGACATGTGAATTCACTGCCGGTTTTGGACACTCTAAATGAAATGTGTTGTATCATGATCTCCGGTTTCTATTAACACAACTGTAAAGAAATCAGAGTCAGGTTTCTCATCAATGCGCCAACTTATGACAAACTTTAATATATCTTCACAGCTCAATCATTAAAATACACAATTTTTTTGCAACTCCCCTTTAAACTCGCAGACAGGCACATAAATGTGTTGTTGGTTAATAGTAAGTTGTTCAAAACTAGAAAGCTGAGGAGCACAAGGCTTGAGGCCTAAGAGAATAGGACCTAAGAGAGGTCACAAATCATCCTGTGACCCAAGCTATACACGTAAAGCTACACTCCTGGTAGAACTGTAGTGCTTACCCTGCCATCCTCCTGGTCTAGACTGAGGTTGTCTCTCTTCAAGATGTAACGCTTCTGGAAATCGTCCGTCTTATCGTCTTTAATGTGCTCCGAAAACTTCTGATCCGGTCTGCGGAGGAGAGATCCGTACTCAGCGTCTGACAGCTTCACAATAAAGCCTTCAAACTGCCTCACATACAAACCAGTGGGAACTGCAAGTCACTGTAGTGCCATTATGCAGTGCACTGGAGCAATTTGTTCCTGCTGCTACTTCATATATAATAGTTGCCTTTATATGACCAGCCATGCATTTATGGGACCCGGGCTCGAGGCTAAATTACACTGTTATACTCCAGTGAAAACTTTAATACATGTTCCCTGGGGACCTTTGTGTAACCCATTACTGGAAACCTGTCCATCTTTAAAACATGTCAGAAAAGATTGAGTCAGGAAAGATATAAGTGACTCCATTCTATCAAAAAAATAAATAAATAAAAATAAAAACTACAGTGCCACTGTAGCTGATCTGCTTTTAAATTGTCGCTCCACAGCTGGGCATAAGCCACTGAACACCAGACGAGGCTTCTAGAGTCTGAAGGCTTAAATGTCAGTGGTTTCAGAGTATTAAGAGCAGGAGACCGATGCAAAATGCTAATAAATGCCTTTCAAGCTAAAAAGGTCATTAGTCAGCACTCACATCCTCGTATTGATGGTTTTGTTGATGATGACCGATTTGCCAGTCGGGTCCACGTTGTGGTCCAGGCCGAAATAGGCCGCCACCCTGTGCAGCAGCATCCTGTGGTACGATGTCATAGGGGGGAACTTCCTCTTTTGAGACCTGAGAGGAAAAAACAAACTTGTTTGTGAGTATGCAGAATATTTAATCACATTCATTTATCATTGAATTAGAGCAGCATAATACGTCTGCTGTTAACCATATTGGCGAATTGTAAAATTGTGCAATGCTGCTATATGTACATAGCAGGGTAAAGGAGGTTAACAAAACACACAGATGCACTACAGTCTATAAATGCAGAAAGTGCGCCCTCCCTTTATGGTAAAAGGGGGCTGGTGAAACCGAGTGCAGGTATAATATAAGGGCACCCAATGAAGTGTCTGGTTAGTGTATAATTGTATATAATTTAAAACAAATAATTAACATCAGCTATTAACCTGCTCAAAGCCAGTAACTGAAACTGATCATCAGAGCAGCTGAGTGACTAAACAGTGCAGTGATGCGTCCTACCTGTACAGATGTGAATGCAGCAGCTGTCTAGAAAACTTGCAACTTTCACTACCAGACTTACTCATTATTACTGATGAAGTCCAGGATATCTTGCTCCAGTTTCAGCAGCATCATTCTGTCCCTGTAACGACAATGACTATTAGCATTCATCAAAGCTGCATGCCTAATGACAATCCAATACATTGAGCTTGGCTCGGCAAACAAGAATGCCTCCAGCACATGAGCAACCTACACCCATCCACAAAACAGAAAAGCAGACGTAAAACAAGGCACTGTCTGTAGCTCTGTAAGATCTAAACACATCTTCACATAACAGGAAACGGCAGAGCCAGGTGAGGAGGATGCCAAGGAGAGTAAGTACCTCCATACCATTTTTCAAGACAGGAGAAAAGCTTAAAACAACTGGAAAGGATTTTCTTTTTTACTGTTTGCAGCTTGAGGCATAAACTTTCCCTCAAGTACAAGCAAGAGCCGGCTTTGTTGTGTCATGGTAACTAGAGAGGAAAGTTTGTGAACAAACTTTAGCTTTATTTTTTTCAGGAGAAGAGCAACATTTGATTTGCCATTTCCCATGGGCATGCCCACGGTGCCCTGAGGGCATGGAGAACAGAAAACAAAAAGAAAAACATTAAAAAAGAAAAAATACCAAAGTCAAATGTGAGAGTAGAGGTGGGCAATACAGAATTTTCTCGATACACAAAATGCACCACAATATTTCTTTTACTAAAGGGTCGGTATTGACAGAACGCAGCATAAAGCCAATAACACCACATTGGAAAAATACAAAGGCTGAGATTTTGTTTTTGATTTAAAGTTTGCCAATGAACTATTATAGAAGGAGAAAAAAAAACTATTTACAATTCAACAACTGGTAAAAGTAGAGAGATCATAATGAACCGACATTCGATCCACTTGTTACTCTGCTGGCTGTTATTTAGTTTCGCCATATTTGTCCTGAATTAGGGATGTACCCAGGGGAAAACCGAGGTCAATATCCCAATACTTCAAATGTACATCTGTTGATGCCAATGCAAACACATTTACAAAACTTAGGGGCTGCGACTGGGGCTATGTCTGCTTAGATTAGCATAATTTACGCAATAACACACAAGAGGGAGTGCTATAACGGCACTAGTCTTCTGCTGCCGTAGGGACAAAGTCAAAGGCAGTTATACCACAGCTTTAGTACTGATGTTCTTTACTAGATTTTGGCTTTTTTGGGGATCTAGATTGTCTATTCTGTAAGCACAACAAATCCCTGACCATTTGGAGTACATTTAAGGTTAGGCTGGTCAATAACTTACTCATTCAGAATTGAAACAAAACCAAAAGGTGTGATACATTCTTTATAGATCGTTTCACACACACACACACACACACACACACACACACACACACACACACACACACACACACACACACACACACACACACATATATAAATTACTTTGTTACAGCAGTTATTTATTCAGTGTTGTAGAAGTACTCTAATTCAAACACATGGTGAGGTTAGAGCTGACTGTAACAGAAAGACATTTATAACATTTTGCATTTATTGTTTGTGTAAAGTTATAAACACGGTAAAATCAAAGGGCAGCAGTCGTTGTTACACATTGCCTTGAAGTATGAAAATAACATGATCCAAAAACAGGATTTATATCGAAACAGTCTGATCATTTAATTAGCAGGCTCCTTCTTTTTAGTTTAAAGCAAGTCCCTACTATTTCCGATAAGATTCCGAAATCACTGTAAATACTCTACCTCTGACTTTAACACGGCTCATTGCCCAGTGCCCCGGCCACATTTCACTATCTGGCCCTGTACAACAAGCCTGTGGCCCAAGTTGCCATTTCTTTCGTTTCTGCTTCAGATCTGCCTCTGCGATGGACACAGGATGCTATTTTTTCCTTGTGCCAAAGCCGCCAGCATTATGTGGTAGCTACGAGCCAAGCACTAGAGCTGCTCTGTTGTTGGCTGCATGTGAGTGGGTGAAAAATCATTTTTGATGGCAATGTCCAGCTATAGTCGAAAAAAAACCTGTGTGTGTGTGTGTGTGTGTGTGTGTGTGTGCGCTAACCACTTTTTGCTGGACTTGAAGTTGAAGTTAGCTTCTTATTCTCTCTTTGAACATTACTGTTTCAGCTTAAACAGTACAGCAGTTACATGATGGTCCCTAAAGCAACTGCAGCTCCATTTAAGGTGAAATGGGGAAAATCTAAACAATAAGCTGCGAACATGAAGCTAATTTAAGCCTCATGTGTCTGACTTCTTTTCCAAGCTGTGTCTGGCAACAGGCAACCCAGCACTGGCAACACAAAACAGGGAACTACTTTTAAGCAAGGGATCAATACCAACTGTGCAGAAGAGCATAAAGTAACTTATTTAAAAAAGAATTATGCTCAGTGTGTCTTTGGCCATTTAGCACTAGTTACTGCTATCGAATGAGGTAATATATTAACAGAGATGTAATGTTCTAGAAAGTTCTTGGCATTACTCACGGCAGGACTCAAAGTAACATTAACACTGTTAGCTTGTTAGCTGAATGTCTGTAAGATGAATTTCACCTCATCAACATCTGATTAAGGCGAGGAGAGAATGGGTACAGATGTCTCCAAGGTGTTTCTCAGCTCATTATCATTTAAAGGAATAAGCACCGAACAGGGCTGTTTAGACAGGGTGAGGAGGGTGCTGTGGTGCTTCATCCAAATGGTATTTTGATGTCAAGGTATGTCATTACAACCCCAGGGAACTGTGCTACCTTTAATAAAGCCCCGTACCAGTTGAATTTCACACATCCATCATTAATAACCCAATCTCTGTTTTTTTAAACCCTCTTGCATAAAAGCCACAGCCTGATTGGCCAGACACTGAACTAACTGCATCACATCAGATTAGGTCAACTCGAACTATAATGTGTACTATGTTGGTAAATGTTTGATTAATGTGATGCCCTAAAGTATTCATATCCTGACAATATATATTTGGCATAAGGAAGCACTGCTCTTAAGCGTGATATGCTTCCTTTAATTTACAGTTATTTGCCTTAAACTATCAAACGGACCATGAAACATTAACGTCTGCAGTCACCTTAAATACCTGCAATCATCTTAAATCTGCGCTATTAGAATATTATATAGTAACTGTGACTACACTGTGACCGCGCAAGCAACTGTGCCTACTCTGAGAAGAGAACTGTGATGCAACAGATCGTGGTAACATCATCGCCATACTGCCCACCTCTAAGCGAATGAAAGTATGAAAGTGTGAAACCTACCGGGGATTATTCTTCAGTGTGTTGACTAGAAATTCATGCAGATCTATGCCTGTGGAGTCTGTGTATTCCTGACTGGGGTCTGATCGGGAGAGGGGGAAAATAAATTAATTAATTAAAAAACAGAGAAATTTCACATACTGCACACATTCTGCTGCCTCCATCTGGCGTGTGAGAAAACACCTCATCTGCCAACACGAGTCACTGTGACTGACTGACACACACACACACACACACACACACACACACACACACACACACACACACACACACACACACACACACACACACTCACTCTTCTGCTGCCTACACTTTCTCCCAGCATTATTGACTAATTTACTTTTGCACCATTGTAGCTGGTTCAATATTCAAAATTCTTAAAAAAATCTCTCTAAAATTAGATCACAGTTACAGTAATATCCGTCTTGCTACATAAACATGCACAGCCATGCGTGCACACAAATGAGTGCACACAGTCGCATATGTGCACGCACCTCTTGACAGCGATTTCCTCGGCAGTTTGTCGGCCCTGTCCGTCTTGTCAGTGCTTTTCTCGCTGTGGTCCTCATCCCTGCTGGCCGGTCCCTCTTTCTCTAAAGCCTGGCTGAGCTGCAAGTGGATTTTATCCTGCATAAAAGCAACAGAAAGAGAAACATGCATAAAAAAACATGCCCAAATCAAACAATCTATGTATTTTAATTAAAATGAGAACAAACAACGAGCATTAGTGCTTTTAAACAACACTTTGGCAAGAAGATAATAGACTGAACGTATGTATGTTGCACATTTTCAATTAAAATAGAGCAATGTTAGGTGATTACAAGAGGGGGGGGGGGGGTGGGGGGCAACCCTCATTGCTGGATCAAAGAGGGGAAAAGCCAAATTGGCTGTTTTTTTTTTTTCCTCCCCACTTTAATCGCTCCCGCTTTAGCAGACTAATTAAAAACATTATGGGGAGTTACATGCTTTGCTGCATAAACGGCATTTGAATGCATTTAAATGCAGATCCTAGAGCTCTGGCGCTTGAAAGCCGCAGCATTGCAAACTGCACACTCAGAAAACAGCTTTACACAATAAGACCGCTGGTGCGAACATTTACAGCTAGGTTCTTAAAGTGAAACTGAAATATATTAGCAGAGTTCCACCATATCAATTATTTCCATTAAATGACTACCAATATTTAACCCATCGAGCTCAAAACAGCCCCATCAATAAAAGAATACGCGGAGAAATCAAATTAGCCTGACGGGTGCCGAAGCAGATACAAAGTTCTGTAGTGATGCACAGTTCAAATCACCTGGCAGAAGCTACAGAGTTTCACGGAACAAGAGTTGAAAAGGTGGAAACTGTATTTTGTATGACCAGCTGAACATACAGTCTCACATCAGGCATCTGCAGCAATACCGATACTGCTAATAAATTAAGTTGGGCTGTGAAATGTTTAAAACAATCATTTTTCATGATCTTTATCATAATAAATTGTGATTAATCGCAGCTGACTTAAATTTAACTCTTAAGTTGATTTTATTCCCCCTATTTAAAAAGGGCAAGGCATTTTTGTTGCAGCCACATAAGTGGAGAAAATGAGTATAAACAATATGTATGTATGTATGTATGTATGTATGTATGTATGTATGTATGTATCTTCAAAATGCTCGAGTCTGATTCTTTTTAAAATACCTTAAAAGACTTAAAAGCACTGGCATGAAAAAACTAAAAATGTGTCCTTACAGGGCACGACGGAAACGTGTCTACTGGGTTCACTGCACATGCCACAAAACCACTAATTAACCTGCCAAATAAACTTGCACAGCTGTAGGGTCTCACAGTTTAGTTAAGAGCGGCTGGTTAGGTTTGTGCGGTCTGCCTTTCCTGTGGCCTCAAACTGTGCCGGTAAATCACATACCTTTTGATATGGATCCCGTTTCACCAGTGCTGTACGGTAACTAAGTAAACGTTTTAGCTACTGTACTTGAGTAGTTTTCCATACATCTGTACTTTATTTTCCAGGAACAGCAGCTTTGTGCAGCTCTTGCGTTAGCTAATAGCATTTTACACATAGCTCAGCCCAGCAAGATGTAAACACCCTTAACAGTAGCTGCTTAGATAAAGTAAAGCAATACCCGCTTCTCTTTATAATCAATAATCTTCCTTGGTAATAAATTTCTGGGCTGGGAAAGAAAACAGCATCCACTCCAGCCATAATGATTTACTACCAACATAGCTAGCAATATTCAAGGTTATATTTAACTGTTCGCAAACATAATTTTTAAATATATGGAGGCGTATACAGTACATGCCCAGTAAACCAGGTTTACCAAGATATTTGAATCTAAACTGAGGACTAAAAGACCTGTTGGTTTCGTCCTCCCTGAGACATTTGCATTGAAACTTATTTTCTACTCCTTTACGACTGCTGTACGTCTCCTTCCACGGCTCTGTCTCAAGGACATGATGAGTTGTATTAGTAACTGTCCTGCCCTACATTTCTTAAAAAAAAAATTGGGTAAAAAACGCTCTTCAATCAATCAATCCCCCCTCCTGTGCTCTGCAGAAATGATTCAGCCTAGTAAACTCGGTGTGAGGAAAATAAGAACATGACAGCAGAATGGTAAAAAAAAATATGGCGGTAAGAAAAAAGGTAGTGAAAGAGTGAGAGAGAGAGACCGAAATAAACGAGACGGACAGAGAGACAGCTATGAATAGAGACCCTCTTCTCAGGGGAGGAAATCTCATTCACTCGCTCAAGGACAGAAAACTGATTAAGGACGTCTGTTCGTCTTTCAACTGACAAAAAAAAAAAAGAAAAGAAAAGAAAAAGGGACCCATCACGGCTTCACAGGTGCTCATGGAATGCAAACTGCAGCTCCATCATCTAAAATATATATTAATATATATTTATATTAATAACCTCATTCTCCAACACAGCTTAAACATCATCTCAAATGCGTCATCTCAGCTGTGTCCATCTTTACTATACAAATATAAACTATATATATAGTGTGTTAAGTGATATTAACCTCAGGCTCCCGCAGATTGAGCTGCACGAGGATAATGGGGTATAAATACCGGCGGGGTGTGAGTGACGGGTTTCAAAGATTGAGAAGAGGTGCTACAGTGCAGTGAAGGTGTGGAAAATGGCTCCAAAGCAGATGTTAATGAGTAGCTAACAGGAGTGACTGCATTTGGGCTTCCCAAAGACCATAACGTAAAGGAAGTAGCTGAGTCTGCAGGTGTATGGAAGTGTATCATCATATCAGATCATCAGATCTACCAGCAGTGTCTAAAATCCCAGTCTACAGGAAACTCTCCTCAGAATTGTTCCAGGAAAGGCTTCCACCAAGTGTAGTGTGTGTTATCTATTTACTGTACAAATACTGCAGGTCTTGGAAGTGGTGGAAAGGGCAAATCAATATACATTCTGCCCCAGATTAAATTGAATGCCTCCCCAGACATTTTTCAGACCTTAAAAAAAATCTACATTTTAAACTAGACTTTTTAAAGAACTGTGGAGACCCTGCTTTAGAGGTGCGAAAATACGTGCTGCTTTTTTTTATAATAAACGGAAAGCCAGACTCGTGAAAAAAAGGAAAGCTGTAATAAAGGTAAAGGGAAGAAACACTAAATCCTACAAATATTCAGGTGTTTAAATATTTAGATGCTTTGTACATTATCCTGAAAATTAATAAATAAATAAATAAAGCTGTATTTAATATGAATCCCATCTGGTGACAAATTCACTGAAGAGTGGTCTCCGACTCTGAGAGAAAAGCCACTCACTTGAAACTCATTGCAACTAGCAGGATGACAAAATGTTCAGTGCCAAGCGTTCTGCTGTCAAATTCGGAGCTGAATCAGGGGTGACAATGGTGCCAATTTGCCAATTCTGCCAAATATTGCTTTACTTTTAATGGCTCATATAAGCGGTGGGTGTGCAGTCCACCTGAGGGGGCCTATGGGTCTCTGAGCTGCAGAATAACTTAATAAATAGGGCAGAAATGGGGTTTGAGTGAAAGTGGCCAATTATATCAATCCGCAGAGCTCTGCTGCTGACACAGGAAAATTACATTTTATAGAGATGATGGATGCGAGTAATACTGCACTTGGGACAAACCGACTCCCTACACACATCTATTAAAACCGCACAAACACACACACACACACACACACACACACAGATGCACGCATCTGTTTAATACGTACACACAGGAAAGAAAAACAGTCAAACACGCACACATCTACCGCACATGGCGCCGAATTACTGGGTGTGCGGCTGATACTGTGGAAGTGTGACTCTGGAGGGCTACAGCTGCGCTGGTGAGAGGTTTTTGACGCAAGTGCGGTAAATCTGGGCTGACTGCGTGCGTGTGTGTGTGTAAGCCAATCACACAAGCATACTTCCATACGCAGACAGTGCGTTTACCTGGTGTTGCTGTGGCGGCTCTGCAATCGTGGGCGGAGACGACTCTTCGCACACCGCCAAACTCCGGACTAATTTTACTTTTGCGTTCGACTGGAGGAGAGTAACCATGGTTACTAATAGACAAGTCAAGCGCAGAAATCCTGGCTAGGTGCAACATCAGAGGACAAACTCAAAGGGTGCGAGGCATACATCTCCACACATTCATCTCGCATGCGCATGGACAGTCGTCTCAAATAAAGCCAGTTCAGTGGTTTTCATCAAACCAGCAGTGGTCATGACCGAACCAAGGCCCGACCGATGTGTCGATGTGCCAAAACCAATAATTCAGAACACATCTGGCCAAAAACCAAGAAGCTGACAATTAATAAAAGAGTTTACATTAAATAAATTTAAGGTTTTAGGTCACAAGATGTAGGCAAAAACAAAATCCAGTGTTCATCAAAGACAATGGATTTCATCAGTTATTAGGTAAACTCTGTACTTTAGCCCCATCATCTGCAAATATGGCCATCATTAACAAGGGGCTGCTGTGCTTACAGGGCTTCTTGCCATTGTTGCTTTATTGTATTCTGCACTTTGAGTGGGATGCCTTCAAATGTATTCCAACACAGAGATACCAAATTACTTGTCTAGTGTCCCTTGCAGAAACCAATAAAAGCCCCCACGGCACAAGCTGTTCAAATAAGTGACAGGGAGGATAAAACAAAACAGCCATCATTTTTAATTTTGTAATTTCTCTAAACATTAGAATTAGTTGTAACTGGACCTGAATAGCAAAATTTACAAATTGTGACATGTAATAGGAGGGCTATCTAGTCTTCAAAAATTTCAACCACATTCCTTTAATAAAAATTCACCAAATAAAAATTTATTTAAGTAAACATAATAAAATAAAAAAAAATCTCTATGCTGAAGGAAAACTTATTTTAGCGTTTAATGGAACTGAAACATTTCAACATCAAAAACATTATGGTTATAATTATGGCGGGAAATGGTGAACCAATTAATTGACAGGAGTAGCTGTCTGAATGACGCCATTTCAATTTTAATATAAAAAAAATAAATCCTATCTGGATATGAGTCAGGCAACAAAAGCTACTGAGACATACCGTAAGCCAAAGCTAGCCCCAACCAAGACATTTATGTTAGTTTAAACCTGAGCTAGTAACATGTGATAAACTTTAGAACCTAAGACTACAGTACCCAGCCCATTTCTGTATTTTCTAGGGCTGTGCACCTGACTTAAAATGTTGTCAGTTGAATCGGATTCGCCCGTCCTGGCCGACGATTTGACTACTCGTTCATGTTTTTGTCTGCATATACATTATCTAGTAAATTAATTTGCATACGTTTCAGATCTGATGTCCTCCTCATTTAGAAAGTCAGCAGAGTTACAGGAACATATTTCTGAACTAAAAGAGGCGGGGCTTATGATGATCGATCTGAATTGGAGCCTTTAATTACAGACTATAGTGTCGGGCAGCAGCGCGTAGTTATGCTAAACATTAGCGCTTATAGCTTATAGTCTTTTTAATTTCACTTCTAACAGCTTCTTCAGTAGGAGGACCCTTTGTCTTTCATCTCTCATAAATAATGATCTGCTAAATAAAACCAGATTAGTCCATATTTAAATTATTTATAGATGAAAAGAAGAATGGTTGACGCTGTTTAATTATATCACCCGCACAATAAAAGTTTATCAGCAGGCGTATTAAGTGACTGTGCTCATCCTTAAATAATCTCAGCTGTAGACGAATAAATATAAATATCTGTAATTTAGGTTCTAAAATAATGGAATTATAATAAAACGTCTTCGCCCGTTATTCCTTCACCGCAAACAGCCGTTATGTCTAAACGAAAGTCAGCTCACTGGTTTGAAGCAGTGTTGGGGTCTGACTAAATGAAGAGCAGAATTAGATTTAATTAGTTTGGACTGTCTTCTTCAAAAGCTCCTCCAGACTTTCTCTGAGACATCGTTCCACCCATGTTTCTCAGCTTCAGAGCTTTAGCTTCCTTTAACCATGAACCGCCAGCGCACGGTGTCACATGGGTAGCCCAGCTAGAACTTGCATATATATATTTATTATTCCCCTTTTAACAATTATTAAAATGTCTTTTTACATCCTTAAAGTTCTTGTGCATTTTTGTATGCTTTAGTCCGTTTTACGAAAAACAAGGTCCCTGTTGTCAGTCGACTTGAAGGGTCTCCGACTGACGATTCGACTCAGCTCTAGTATGTTCTAGTCTTTTTACTATTCGGTGATACAATTATGAACATATGATAGCTGTCAGCTCCTTGGCTTAAAACCAGGTTTGCACATTAAGTATGTTTAAGGGTTATGGTCGTTTACTTCATATACATGCTGAAGCCTTCCCCACCTACACATACCATACTGGGCACAGTTTTATAAAAATTCGGCTAAAGTATGCGCTAAGAACTTTTACTATGAATTTCCTCTAAATTTCCTGACTAAATTCTGATTGATGACAGTTGGTTATCAATCAAAAGAATTTGCCAATATGTGCCAACCTATTCCAAGCCAAAACTGAAGAACCACATATACTAATGAACAAAACCGATGTGAATTCTGCAATGCTCCACTAAAACCTTTATAATAAGATGTCTTAAAAGTCGTCTGTCACAACCAAAAGAGATCAAACGTAAAGCGCAAAAAATCAAATGCTATAAATCAAGCGTGCCCCAGTCTAACCAATCACCTTCAACAAAAAAGGCAAGACACTAATACTTATTAGTACATGGTCAAAAGATGCAAAGCAAGTTTATGGAAACTGCAAGATGCTTTTTTTTGTCAAATCCAAGTTGCACTGAACATTAACCAAAAATAAATACAATAAAACAGGGTGGGGGGAGGGAGGGAAAAAAACAAAAAACCAAATAAACAACACAACCCACACGCACAACATGCTTCCATCCAAGATGCACAGTACTAATGCAAAATGAGAGGCCGGGAGAATATAGGCGGCACTTGGCAGATCTGTTTTTGGGAAAGTATGCTTCATTACAGAAAACTCCCCTAAAGCACTTTACTGTTTGGGTTCATTATCCTGCCATTAAAATGCACTTATGAATGTAATTCACCAAATCATTGCTTTTCTTTTTTTCCTTGAGAACATTTTCCACTAAGTGCTGCAGGCCTCTTTTCAACACTTTAAAATTCTTGTGTGTAACGCCACTTCTCAACCACGGCACACCTGACTGTATTGAGGAAACGCTTGAAATCGTTATAGCCCAGCGAAATAACTAGTATCAGGAGGCGACAACTTCTGGTCAAAAGTGTGAAAGCAGCAGCTCAAAGTTGAGTTAACACTTCGCTTGTACCTAAAATGGACTAGACCAGCCAAGACCTGTTTCTTTAGATGTGACCTCCAACTTACAGACTAATCAATGTTTGCGGTCACTGTACAAAACGCACAGGGAAATCATTGCGCACCTACATCAACTCCTGTCACGTTACACAATCTCTAATGAACTTAAAGTTTCTGAGCTTCTGAATGACATACGTACACACAGACATGCAACATTTGGCACTACAGTTTGGAGAGAATTCGGTGAATGTGAGTAATCTGGAACTATGGTGCACTTTCCTTTAAACTGCAGCACAAACTTTCTATATATCGTCATCGATTCCATAAATAACATTAATTGTGAATTAAATGCACCTGAATGCTAAAACTTGGCACTGTTTCAGGCAGTTGATGGAGGCATGCACTTTGTATGACAAACTAAGCTGCTGCCGTCATTCGAAACATCGGCCAAGTGGAACGCAAACTCCAGATAACAAACATGTCATGGCCGATCGACTAATACTGTTTTGGGGTGGGGAGACTGTGGAATGATGCAACACTTTAACCTAACCCGCACTGTGGAAACTGGCCTCGGATCAGCAGACAAATGGAAACTGTCAATGGTGGAATGGCGCCCCAATGGGCATGCAGTCATGCTGAAGATGAAGTACGGTATGACACGGTACCTTAGAACGTCTCATCAGCTGTCCTGAGGAGTGGGGTGGCTACAGGACGGAAAGCAGTCAGTCAAAAAGTTGCCTAGAAGTACCGTTTCATAAGGACAGTCTGGGAGGTCCAAGTACATGACAGTAGAACCTTATCTCTTGGATTTCACTGTGAACACAACATCAGCTGCTTCCGGAAATAACTGAGAACAAACAGTGTAAATATTTCTTATAAACTGCAAATAAAAAAAGCTTTTTTATTGTCTGCTGCACCAAACTGATATTAGGAAGGGCTTTTCAGCTACAACCTACATTATAAAACATTCTTTGCATTATACATATGTTCTACTCATTTCCATCACAGACCTACAAACCTTCAAAATCTTACCCAGCGTAGATTTTACATGATCAGAGACATAAACTTGACAAAAGAAAGGAGCGCCCAAAAGAGGAAGGGGCTTAGTAATTCAGAACCGGCTTTCTTTATAGAGATCTTAAAAACCAAACAATATCGTGGAAGTCCTGCCGCCACAGCAGTCTTATTGCTCCGCCTGTAACCAGAGCAGTGACAAGGCTAAGGCTGTGTTCAAGACTGCTGGCAACTTGGATTAGTTTTAAAATCTGATCTTTTAAGATGATGCAGGAGTATGTGCGCGCAGACCATTACGACAACTGCCTATAACACCATGTCAATGTCACCAGAGACTGCGATGGTGTCGTGCTAGACTGTCATAGTACTTCCGAGTCCTGCCTTTGTCTTGGTGGAGACGACCAACGAATCCATGTGTGGAGGCACCGTGTTCAGGGCCATAATGAACGGTCCAGAAGGCCTTGTATCACTCCACCTCCACCCCTACTGCACAATCTGCAGGAACCGTGTGAGGATATTCAAGCTGCATGGGATCCATTATCACAGGACAGCATTAGGAACCTCTACAACTCCTTGCTGAGCAAACATGGCAGCCTGACGCCATACGGAGAGACTCTACTTCGTTATGTAAAGCTCAATTATTATTATCCATATCAGTCTAAATTTATCATTTACTGTACCTTTATCTGCCTTCCCAATAAAACTGCAACCCCACACTTCCTTCTGGGTGCCACTATATTTTAAATCATGAATGAATTATGAATTCTTTTTTTTTTTTTTTTTAGAAAAGAAGAACCCTGACATCAGTCCTTTACTCTGTAAATGTTATTTAAATGATTGGAGATTTGCAACTACGATAATTTAGAATACTCCAACATACTTATTGCTCTGGTAGTGAAAATGCTTTATAACAAGTTTCCGCTCATATCACTCACCCCTACTGTAAAGGGCTCAGCTTACAGTTCATCATAACCTATAAAGAGAGTTTCACCCTGGGCAGCCCTACACTACTGTATAATGTATACTGCAGGGCGCCCAATGTTACCATTTCAATTTGACAAAACTCACAAGTAAACCATGCTTTGACCTAACAAGCCTGCAGTACCATAGCTGTATCCAACAGCCTTATTCCACAGTTCAGCTTGCATCCTCCCTGCAGGAACTCGGAGGAGGGCAAAAGGTTTTCCGGCAGCCTGTTTCATTATGTTCGCTGGGTTAACCCAGGACTCCAGCTCTGTAAAGCAGCCTTCAGGGGTCAGCAGTTTGCACAGCTAGGGTCAAGATCCGGATCAGACAGCTCAGCGCCTCAGTATGGTCTTCTCCATGTCTGATACTGGAAGCAATGCGCAGTTCAGTAGCGCACAGTGCACGGTTCGGTGCTTCTCCTTTATAACACACCTGTTCAGCGCATGAAGGTCTTCATCAGTGGCCCATACAATACACTGACCCAATTCAAGGACACAAGCTTACTTTGTAGGTAAATGACATGTAGAAGGACTGCAGGGATCTGTCAGGACTATTACCCAAGCAGGCTCAGAACATATTTACAAGCCTACAACTCTAATGTTAGCATTATTAGCTTTCCTCTAAAGCTCCTATACTTAAGTAGCCTAAAGTCATTTTTAGCTACTTTTCTGCTCTCAAAAGAACACAGTATGAAGCATTCCTTCATCATTACCATCGTAAAAAAAAAAGATAATCTGATATTCGACTACATGATGTGGGCGTCACAAGAAAATTTCACAGGCCAAAAATGTAAACATCATAACACAATAAAGCACGAAATCACAAAAATAAATAACTGGGTAGAGCTAAAATAAACGTATTATTATCTCGTCTTCACAAAATAGTAAACCAGAGACCAAGTATGAGAGAATGCAATCTGAAACAGATCCGTTGTATGGTATGAGAGGAGGGAGGCACAAGCACAGTTTTTAGTGGGACAGTGTTCCAGAGTTCTGGTCCTGCAATCCTAAAAGCTGAGGTGGGAGAAAAGGCAGTTGGTTGTCAGACGCTCGGAGAGAGCAGAGGTGATTATATCTGAAGCAGCACAGAAAGGTAAGAAGGTGCCAGACTACGCAGAGCCTTGGGAAACTACAGCGTGTTATATGGTCCTATGGTTTGGTATGTGCAAGAACCCGAGCAGCTGAGCTCTGCCAATCCTTCTTCAGACCACAGGCAGGAAAAAGTATACAGCGGAACACAGCCATGATTATAAATTGGGATAATGCGGTTTGAAAACCTAGAACCTAAAAGCAATTTAAAAAAATTAAAAAAACACCTGCACCTGCTTTGGTTCCAATAATAGTGGAACCAAAATAAATGCCATCAGGTCTGTTTTGGTGGGGTTTGGGTTCTCTTCTTCAGGAAAGGGGACAGTTTTGATATTTGCGTGATTGGATACTTTATAACAAGCAAGTAACTGCAATGCATATTAAATCACTTAGTCTGTAATTACTATAATCCACTACCTCCTACTATGACAGCAGATAGAGAGCATTGAGATTGGGCTGATACCCATGGAATCAAATATCATCGAAAAAAACTAGAACTGAATCCAGTGCATTTCTCTGTTTGGGGTAGCAGAATGATGGAGGAGTTTGCACATAATAGCCCAAGTTCACCTTTAAGAATGTTCACTTTCAAGATGAGCCTTTTCTCTTTTTTTTTTAAAGACAAGATTGAACTGGTATCGCGTTCAATATCAATATCTAAAAAAAGAAAAAGCGCTCCTGTGGCACCTCTAATTGGAGGCGTGAGATTCGCAGAGAGCCCTTAGTTTCTGCTGTCAGGCAGTAATGAGCCCTTATTACCTTCTGTCAAGAAATCAGCAATTACACTAGAACGTTTAAAGATACACAGCGATCGATACGTGCAACCAGCAAGGTTGATAACGGAGGAGCGTTTCTGTCTTGTGGGTCATCGCTGTGTGCGAGAGTGATTCTGTTGTACTACAGCAAGTAGGGCTGTATCAGTGACAGAAGGTGTGCAACATGGGTCCGTCACTGAAGCAGCTAATTGGGCAATCGAGAGCAGGAGGGAGAGAGAGAGGGAGAGAGAGGAAGATCGAGAGAGCGAGAGGGACATATGAAGTCAGCAACACTGCGCCTGACTGCACCTGGCTCTCTTCCTCTACAACAGCGCCAGCGGCAGATGGTGGCAAAGTCACCCCCCCCTTCCCCAAACTCCCCAACCTCAACGCACACACACCTCTGACGTCCCCATCTCGTGACTTGGAGTGACACTGACACACACAAATGCGCTTCATGCCCCCATGTCATCCCTCGGGGTGGAAGACGCACACAGGAAGTTTGCAGATAAGCCTGCAGGATTTCAGCTCGAGATTATCCGGCCTCTCTCTCGACCCTGAACGCAGCCAATCATGTGGCATCCTGGCCAGGATTTGGCTGCTGTTGGCTCCCTTCCCTTCTCTCTCTAATCAGAGACTGCGAGTGGGGGTTAATCAGCACTCTGATTGATCCAATTGCTGGATGTTACCGAATCGTTTCTCTAAGCATTGTAGGGCTGCCAGAAACAACTATTGTATAATCGGTTAGTTGGTCCATTTCGACTCTGATTTATCGATTCATTGGGAAATGGAGGGTAGTAGACTGGCAATAACGTTTCGCTACTATTTAGCTTTCATTAAAAAAAACAACAAAACAAAACAAAACATGAAACGCCTACGCTGTTGTCTATGGGTGTAACATAATGCAGAATTCCCACCAAGATATCTTTTAGCAGAATGTAATATTAATGGAAATCATTATGATAATTCCCTAAACCTGTTTTCCTGGGATTTGGATAGTTGGTTTATAGCTATATAGTCTTCTTTCACTATTACTGTCATTAACTGTTATTTAATCAGGCTACTAAAACAGTACTCTCAGAACAACATGCATATACCAGACGTGTATTTGATCATAAACATACACCAAATACGATTCTCCAAGCAAAGCGCAAAATACTGAGTATCCAGAGTCCAGATTTAAACCCTATAGAGAATATTCCAATCTGAAGAATAAGAAGCAGCCACTGATGCAGAACAGAGCAATGTCTGCTCTTCCTTCGGTAAAGGACTATCAGCAAGTTCACCCACAAAACTTTTCACTTCTAGAGAAATCAGCTATGCCATTTAATTGTGTCTAATTTACTGACTAATGATTTGTTGTCAAGACCACTAAAAGCCTCATGTTCCACAAGTTCTTTCCTTGGAGGGTGTAAACGTAGTTCCCCACAAACATAAAGGTAAATACGCTAACAGGAAGCCCTCAGAGCTTTCAACGTAGACGAGTAAATGAGCAAACTCTGAATAAAGCTCTAGCTTGTCATTTTAAACTACTTAACATCTGTGCTAAGTGTCTTTAGCCAGAGAGGCGGGCACTGTCTGAAACGATTGCAGTAAGAATGTGTCTATGTAAGAGACAAAAAGATCCTCTGGCAAATTAGGTATGATGGCTGATTTCTCCATTATCCACTCATTAAGAGCAATTAATTAGTCTCGCTGCTTGGCCTCAATCCTACTTCATAACAGCATCAAACTGTATTTCCTCATCATGCACCTTCTTTCATCATCCTATCCTGCTTACATATAATATAAAATATATAGTATTTAGTCTAAAGTATTCAAAATAGGTTTTCAGTTTCAGCCTCTTCATGGGTTTTTAAGACTGATTAAGGTGGAAAGTCTACATACTGATTATCTGACCTGCACTGTGCTGCATCCAAATAGCTGTCTGGGTTAAAACACTGCTTAGTACTTCGTTGTGAATGGGCGGGGCTAAACAGCTCTGAACTGAATAGGAAGATTTATGTAAATGAGACGCGTCCTGCTTCTTTGACAACAAGTTTAAAACGGACAGTTTCATTACGACCACTCACCTGCGTTTGGTTATTGACGTCTGAGCAGCTCTGCTCTTGCACACACTCGTTGGGTGCGTGCTCATCATGCTGAGTGTGTGTGGCGTTGTTTTCGTGTGCGTGTTGGGGGCTGAGTGGTTTGGGCGGGGCGTCAGGGTGAGGGCTGTCACTCTCAAAGACTTTCATCCTGTCACAGCTTCTCTCCGCAAACGCAGCCTCAGTCATTCTCATCAGAGCTAGCGCCTAACACACATGCACACTGCACAGACAGAGAGACAGAGAGACAGACAGAGAGACACAGACAGAGAGAGAGAGAGACAGACAGACAGACAGACAGACAGACAGACAGAGAGACAGAGAGACAGACAGACAGAGAGACAGACAGAGAGACAGAGAGACAGACAGAGAGACAGACAGACAGACAGACAGACAGACAGACAGACAGACAGACAGAGAGAGAGAGAGACAGACAGCGAGAGAGACACAGACATAGAGAGACACAGAGACAGAGAGAGAGAAAGAGAGAGACACAGACAGAGAGAGATAGAGACACAGACAGAGATAGAGAGACACAGACAGAGATAGAGAGAGACACACACACAGAGAGAGAGACAGAGAGAGAGAGACAGAGAGAGAGAGAGAGACAGAGACAGACAGAGAGAGAGAGAGACAGACAGACAGACAGACAGACAGACAGACAGACAGACAGACAGACAGACAGACAGACAGACAGACAGACAGACAGACAGACAGACAGAGAGACAGAGAGACAGAGAGAGAGCGCGAGAGACAGAGAGACAGACACAGACACAGACAGAGAGAGACACAGACAGAGAGAGACAGACAGACAGACAGATTATTTATGGCTTTCCATGAAGTTTTCTTTGAATACGTTGGTACTGATGTTAAGTGTCCATGGTGACTCAGTACTGGAGCACTGGAATCAGTTTCATTAATAAACAACTGCACATTAATTAACGCCAAAATGTATATTTGTTTACTGCTGTCCAAAGAAAAACATGCATCATAGATTTTGTTTTTGTTTTTTCTACGTTTGAGCACGGCAGCTGTCTTTTATGCCATGTCAAAATTAAACAGAATGTTTGCTTCAGAACGTCTTATAAATGATTAATTCATTTTCATACCAAAAGCAAATAACACTTTTGCGTTCTCCTGTAAACCTAGCATGTTAGAGATACTTGTTTTTCTTTGGACAGCGATGAAATTGAATGAATGAAAGAGTGACCAGCTGACTGAATGAATTCATTTGCTGATTTTAACATATAAGGAGAAAAAAAATGTATGTTGTATTCAGCAAATAAACAGTAACTTATTAACACTACAAATGACTGCATATCCATCCTGCTTTAAGATAATGTAGAAATCTGAGAGGATTACTACTGCAGTGAAATATAATGTTTACTAATGCCAGGTTACAATAAGTAAATATACAATAAAAATAATAGATAGAATAAAAACTAATCTGAATATCTGTCCAGTGATGACAGCTTTAAGCCTTTATCCGCAGCTACCAATATGACCATATACTATAAAAGTACATCAGTAAATAAATCGTGGCATATTGTGTTTATTCCTCATGTGGTATTACTATTTAAGCAGTTCCTCCAGACACTCGGTGTGCTTTCTGATGCATCTGTTTTTAAATCTTGGTAAACTGAGATAATTCTCACGCATGTGGTTGTTCTCTAAAGAATCACAGACAGACTGATAGATGTGATATCAGACCGAAATAGAAGAGAGCATCTGAGTGAGGTGCAGAAGTTGTGCTGTTTACCGGCTGTGTCAAGCGGTGGGATGGTAACTCGGGGGGGTGAAGGACTCTGGGGCGCGGGACACTCGGAGGATGCTTCGATGACAACAGGCTGCAGTCCCATGACTCCTTCACCAGAGCTGGGGTCGGGTCACCCAACCACGACCCGCACTCCGCATCGCCCTCACACACCTGACATGCACACAAACAGGGACAGGGGCAGAGACAGCTGTCATCTGGGGTCACACCACGGGGGGATTTAGTGTGTGTGTGTGTGTGTGTGTGTGTGTGTGTGTGTGCGCGCGCGTTTGGGGGGCATTAAAATGAATGAAAGGTTTCGGTATCTTTTGGGAGGAAGTTGCAACCCCCTCCCCTCTTCTTTTTGCAGACTGACAAAAACTAAGATGAAGACCAAAGTGCTGCCTGCATGAATATGAATGCACAAATATGGATATCAGTCATAGGAGACAAGCACACAGAGAGACAGAGAGAGAGAGAGAGAGAGAGAGAGAGAGAGAGAGAGAGAGAGAGAGAGAGAGAGAGAGAGAGAGAGAGAGAGAGAGAGAGAGTCAAAACAAGAGAGTCAAATTAAATCACTGCCCTGCATTAAAATGCATGGTGTGACTGAAACAATACAGCAGCTAGACCGAGAGAGAGAGAGAGAGAGAGAGAGAGAGAGAGAGATGAGAAAGAATACATACAGAGGCAAACAAAATGAAATTAAATGAAAGAAGGACAAAAACTAGAATAAAGAAAAAAGAAAGGAGAGCAAAGAGCAAAAAGGGAGAGCAAAGAGAAAAGAGAAAGGAGAAATAAATAAAGTAATACATAGAACAAAGAGAAAAAGATAGAAAGAACAGAATAACGAAACATGATGGAGAAAAAAAAGGAAAACAAGTAAATGTGCAGAAAGAAAGAGGGAAAAAAGAAAGAAACTGAAAAGAAATGAGAGAGAGGTAAAGAGAAAGAAACAAAAATAGACAAAAGGAGAGACGGAAAACTAAGAGAATATAAAGGAAGAAAAAAACGAAAAAAGAAAGAAAAAGGACAGATAGACGTATAGACAAGAGATAGAGGGAGAGATTAGCATATTGCTGTCACTGGCAGGGCATCAATAATCCCCCCGATGCCCACTGGCTTCAGCTCTCTCCAAGCTGGCACCACCAATCTGGCAACCAGCAGCCCTGGCACCTGTCCTCAGAGATGAGGTCAAGTGGACTCAACCCAGCTCTATAATCCAGTCAACAATACCATATACACACACACACTCGCATCCGTGATGTATATAACCCGTATATACACATACATATACATATACATATATATATACACATATATATATACACACATACACACACACACACACACACACACACACACACACACACACACACACACACATACAGATTACATATATACATACACATAATTTCAGACTCAGGGTACGGAAAGTCAGGTATCAGCCTAACCACTGACACCAATTCTCTCCAACACACAAACAGGCAGCTCGCTGATCAGGATTCAGGAGATCTCCACCACACACTGGGTGACAGTAACACAGGTGGTGTCAATGACAGAAGCAGGTGCTGGCTAGCATCCTGACCTTCCTCTTTCACTCACACAGAAGCTGCGTTGGCATGCAAGCTCACAGGCAGTTTGTCAGACCCCCATCAGACCTGCCTCTCTCTCTCTCTCTCACTGTGTGTGTGTGTGTGAGATCCTGCAGTAGCTGTGCCTGGTGTGTGGGGATGAAGGTGTAAAATCCCCTACAGGCATCGCTCACACTAAAATCTCTCTTTAAACTGTCCATTATTTCTCTCTCTCTCTCTTTTCCTTTCACTCTGCACCCTCCTTGGTCTTTTGTTCTCCACTCTCTCGCTTTCTGGCTCTAGATGCCTGCACTAACTAAAACGAATTCCGCTGTGCGTACATGGGGGTCAGAGGGCTCACTGCTAGCGCAGTGTGCTAATCGCACGCCGGCACTAAGTGCTCCACTCAAGGACAATTATGACTGAAAAAAAGAGGACAGGAGAGCGACAGAGGAGGCGCTCGCCCCGCGGCTGACCTCTACTGTAAAGAATTTAAAGTGAACACATATAGCGCTCATAAACCCCCACCACACACACACTACACAACATGAGCACAGCCCAAAACTGCACCCCTGCAGGCAGGTCCACTCTGGTCGACAATTCTCCCCCAAAAGACCCGACTTCTCAAGAGACTGGACAAGCGAGGACAAGGCCAGGACTTAGATTGTGCCTTTCAAAAATGAGCTCCCAGCATGCGTCCTCACTCAGACACATCCACACCTGCTCTTTCAAACGCCCATCCATTAACACAGGGGAGAAATCCTCACCACACGGCTGTTCAAACATTAACCAGAACGGCCACCGAGGGACATTTCATGGTGTAATCTCGGCAAACTGGGCTGCAGAGCACACGGTAGCATCACATGAACATCATTTCCCTGCATGTGAATAAATGCCAGTGATTCACCACTGATGATCTCACCTCCTTAGTCTACGCTTAGTCTTGATCTTGGTACGAGTGACATGAGACAAGCGGACACCAATTTAAATAACCACCCTTTAATAACCCTTCCCAGATTAACGTTCCGGTGCTGTATAAATGCTGCAGAAGACGCACTTCCACTTCTTGCTCAGGCCACAGGAGGGCGCAAAACATGCAACCTGCATTTAGCGACATTTAACATTCATGTTTGCACAGTTTCCCTTTTAACATGACCGAAGATGTACCCGGCTAAAGTTTAGGATCCCACACTTTCAAGAACGACGGGTATCAAAGAACATTTGGGAATAGCTTTTAACAGAGCAATAAAAGTCGTCCAAATAAACTGCCTCATTTCCACAGCGCATCAGTCACCCCACCACAGATCAGAAGGTGGAAATCTATCCTGCTGAACTTCTAAAACATTTATGAGACACTTCAGCCTTGAGCTTCGCTGCTCACCAGAGTCACCTGCTGGGCAAAAACATTTGCTGGGATGCTCAGACTATTGGATTGACGCTGGGTAGGACTGCACAAGCTGAAGGGCATTGGCCAGCCGCGATCCAACCTAATCTGAACACTATCTGCCATTTCAGCTGTGTTCAGATTCGCACCAGTTTGATACACCTTTCATGAAATGATGGTGCTCAGGCTATTGGCTCAATGATAAGAACGGGTACTCTATGGTAATCTTAAATCAACTGTAATTGGCTAAAATCAATTACAGCGCTGCACATCATCACCATCACCAAAGTAACAGGAGGTAACATCTTAACACTATAACGCACGTCTCCTCTGAGCATGGTATTTAGTAATGATGTAATTATATTAACTATGGAGTGTCTCAGAAGCAGTGTCCGCTGCCAAATCAACAAATTAAAGAAAAAGTGCTGAAACATCGTAACCTTACATTACCTGCACTGAAAAACTATTTTCACACCAAATTTGCCCCGAAGAGAAAGAAATCTCAGACGTTCATTAACAAAGCACCCCTCACCATGACCCAAATTAACCGAGTTAGGAAACACATATACGCGTGTTTGTGTTCTTGTTCTTCCCATTATTCTGTCATTTTCTCTGTCTCTCTCTTCTCCTCTGCCTTCCTCACCGCTTCACTTACAATATTCCACGCATTAGCGGCATTAAGCAAGCGCCTGCAGCCACGCGCCGCAATTTACACTGGCGGAGCGCGACACGGCGGAACACACGCACAATGCTGTCTGCTAATAGTGGCCTTAGGCGCTTTCACAGAAATATGAGACGAGGCACAGAAGCTGAGACAAGGCATATGTTCTTCCTAGACGCAATCAGCATCTTTACACAAACACGCAGACGATCTTTGTGAGCGCATCAGTCGTGATAAGCTTTATAGTTTTAGAGTTAAAACTCTGAATTGATAACCTGTTCCTCTGTTCAGATGAGACAATCAAAGGCTTTCTGAAGCCTCCCATGCAGACATGACTTCATGTCCCAGACATGGCAGACAGATTAAGACTCTTTTGTTCAACTTCTGCGCTCACTTACTGCACAGATGGGAAATTTAAGAGTAGCCAAATTCACCATTTCAGTGACTGGAAAATTAAGCTCTATTCCAAATTTTTCCAGACACTCATTAGGTTAAATCTGTAGCATAGCACAACCAACATCGCATTTTCAACCTACGGAATACATACACATGGATTTACCTTCTAAACAAGGTCAATTCAGGTCCTCTAACACAGTACAGGAGAGCACAAAGGACAGTCAGTTGAATAACTACAGGATGAAAAGTGCCTTCTGAACTCAGCTACGATAAGCATATACAGAACAGTACAAACGGAAACAGCAACAATGTCAAAGTACAGAATACAAAGTGTTACGTTCATTCATCTTTGAAATCAGTGTCAATTCGGGTGCAGTACAGTCACACTTCAGAACTATCAACAAATCTACAGCTGCATCAGCACACGCCGCAACGGGACAGCTCGCACGCACCCCCACACACACACACCTGCCTAGCAGCGAGCCTCATCTGCTCTTCAGCTTACATCGTTAGTCTCCATAGCGCCGTCGGCAGCATCGAACGGAGCGCGGCTCACCTCAGCTCTGTCTGGCAGACGACCGCTCGTGTACCTGCCCCAACCCATCGCCACGACAACCAGCCCTGCCTCTCTCTCTCTCTCTCTCCTTCGCATACACACACGCGCGGAGCCAAATCAACAGCTGGCTTTAGTGAGGTCATCCCCATCTAAGCCAATCGCAAAGCCCCGCAGGACGGCTGCGGCATGTGGGAGCTAATGTGGGCCCCTCCCTTATTAGCCAATCAGCTGGCCCCGCGGACCTGAGAGACAGATGACAAGGGAGGGGGGTGGGGGAGGCTCACTCAAAGACATGCATTTGGCTGGGGAGTGCGAGTGCGCGCGCGTTGGACTGCCACTGAGGGAGAGTCTGTCAGGGACAGAGCGTGCCAACAGAATTCATGCACCTTCTTCAGTCCGTGAGGCGTTTGAATCTGGAGTAGATACTCAAAGCACACTCGTATATCCACATGTCCTTATTTTACCACACGCCTTTCAGCTGGAGTAAACACTCACTGTACATAATCAACAGCCTAGGAACCTTTACTGTACCCCTGAAACTGCCTAACTGGAGTACGCACTCAAACCACAAAGTACACTGAGTGTAAACTCGGCACGGTGCTGAGTGTAAATACCGAAACACTGCAGCGTTCCTTACAACTAGTCTATCTGCCGCAGGAGTGGATGAGTTATAACTGCTTGAGCGCAGATGGGACCAGACTGCTCGCATCAGGTACAGAGATCATGTTCCCATCATGCACCAAGCTGGGTCAAGCTTTCATTAGCATGTTCTCACCATCCACCTGCCACTACCCTGCTTTACTGTATCCTCAACATATCCTCCTCACCTCCATTACCTGGATGTAGAGGTGTACTGCACATCAAGAGACATCACCATACAAGACCTCAACTCCTGCCCTGACATTCCACTTTCTCAACACTTAATGTAACACTAAATGCTAGAATGAAGGCTTTCCGAGGGCGGAAGGACCTTTCACTAGGGTCTTAGAACGTGAAGGTGGTCTGACTGTTTACCCTATGCTTGCACTGTGCTACTAGCCCATACCCCACCACTAAGGGATGCTGGTGGGCCTGGCAGAAGGAGGTGCAACCATTGTGTGAGCGCCACAGGGCTTTTCAAGGAAAGCAGCAAACCTGGAGCTTCTGATTTTATCGTGGATAAAGCTGTGGATGTTCATCCACCGTTGCTGGATGCAGATTCTCTGAAGGCTTCCCACTCATTTACAATCTGATCTTGTGTTTGTACATAAAGCGTGGCGCTCACCTGGACTCTACAACTGAACGGTGGTGCAAACTGGCAGCTGTTAACATCCCTAAAACGGGGATTACAGAGTTTATTCAGGGCACATCTGGGATGCAGTTCAAAAGCACAGCTTAATGAAACAATTGGTCGATGTAGGACTGAACTTAGTTTAAAACAGCTGATTATTAAAGTCCATTTTAATTTAATCAGTGGAAGCTAATACTGTCGCTATATGGCACCAGACTAACAGGTTATTTGTGGTGGAATAATGCTAGAAAATGCCCCAAAGACACACAGAGAACGGGCTCACAAGTGTTTGCGCCATAGTTTTTGCTATTATATGTTGAAATATGCAAACCAATAATGTTATGATTAGCCTTTTTATAGTTTTGGTCATATAATCGTGAACAAGCAACTATGCCTTTAAATTCACCATTTAACGGAGCAGTGTTTACAGAGCAGATTTAATGGTAAATTAAATCAACAAATTTTACCTGTAACTACAACCTTAACTTTTATCATTGGTTTTGAATAAGGTCTTCATGTCCACATCGGAGTAGCTCCTCTTTGAGCATGTTGCACCACCACATTGCTTCAGCAGAGCAGAATGGACGAAACCAAACAGCGGCTGTTCTGTTTTTTCACACTAAAGGCTTAACCCGAGTTTACTGGCACTATCCTTTTTTTCATTGTCATACCGGAGCACATTTTTATTGGCAACTCTGTATATAATGATCCAGAAAAGATCACTTGAATACTTAAAAATACTCCCAGCATTAAAACTATAAGTCAGCTTCTTAATCATCACCTTCCAGTTATAATTATAATGGCTTAGACAGCAGAACAAACCTGCGTGACCATTTACAGTGGAACAGAAAAGATCAGTCAAGAAGCTGGTAAACGTCCTCACCAGAACCAGCGTTTAAAAATTATAAGAATAATTTACTTTCATAGCCTAAACCAGCTTATCCCCAGGGTAAGTGGACATATTAAGATGAGTCTAGTAGGGCTGCCCTCTAGAAGTCGACGAGTCGAATTGTCAGTCAGTGACCCTTTAAGTCAACTCAGAACCTTCAAGTCGACTGACAACAGTGACTCAGAACAGACTAAAGCAACAAAAATGCACAAAACTTTAAAATACATTTTAATAATTATTCAAATACATATTTATTGGATTTAATTTTATATATATATATATATATATATATATATATATAACTAATCCACGTGACGACATGGGCTGGCGGTTCACTGTTGAAGGAAGCTAAACCTGTAAAGCTGAGAAACACGGGTGGAACAATGTCTCGGAGAAAGTCTGGAGGAGGTTTTGAAGAAGAGAATCTAAACAAATGAAACCTAATTCTGCTCATCATTCAGCCAGACCTCGAACACTGCTTCAAACGAGTGAGCTTACTTTCGGTTTCGACGTAATGGCTGGTTGCGGTGAAGGAGAAAAGGACCGGAGACGTTTGTTTTATTATAATTCCGTTATTTTAGAACCTAAATTACAGATACTTCTATTTATTCGTCTACAGCTAAGACTATCTTTATTTAAGGATAAATACAGTCACCTAATTTTCCTCCTAAGTTTCCGCATTTAACCCATCCGTGAAGTGAAACACCCACATACACACACACTAGGGGGCAGTGAGCACACTTACTCGGAGCGGTGGGCAGCCCTATCCACGGCACCCGGGGAGCAGTTGGGGGTTAGGTGCCTTACTAAAGGGCACCTTAGTCGAATCGAACCGGCAACCCCCCCAGTCACAAGGCTGGTTCCCTAACCTCCAGCCCATGACTGCCCATCAGATCGATCATCATATAACACGTCTCTTTTAGTTCAGAAATATGTTCCTGTGACTCTGCTGACTCTCTAAATGAGGAGGACATCAGATCTGAACCGTATGCACACTGATTTACTGATTATTAGATAATGTACATGGAGAAAAAACAGGAACGAATAGTCGAATCGTCTGCCAAGACGGGCGAATCCGATTCGACTGGCAAAATTCTGAGCCGGGTACAGCCCTAGACATCACTGGGACAGGTGCATGTGCAGTAATTGCATGCAATGTCATGCAAGACAAATGAACTTAAACAGGTCACTCTTCAAAAAAGATAAGCAGTTATTAACACAAACAACTGAAACCTCCCAAGTGCAATCTGCAGAACCTTACCATAAGCCTATGCGACGCTCGAGCACAACGACCCAGTATTCTACAGATACATGTCCGGCTCTCCTCATTATTCACCACCATCACGGCAATGTTTTATCTGAACAGTTTTTATCTACATCAACAGAGGAGTGCAATAAGAGGAGACCTGGGAGAACACGTCAGCAGTGTCTGGGATGTAGTTTCGACACATGGTCAGAAATAAGACTCAAATGAGATGAACGCCGTACAATGTAGGTAAACACAATGTCATTACGTAGGTTATAGTGAACTTTCCCGCCTGTCACTGTATAAAACAACAGAAATGGACAGGTAATGCAGAAGCTGGGAAGACCAGACCAGACCACTGGAGTTTATCCATTAGGATGGTATTTAGGAAAGCAAGGATCTTCTTTCTATAGCACTAAGTAAAGATGAGATAAAGGAATTCAGAGCTGTTGATCTGCAATAGCTTCTGTCCTAATTCAGTCCTAACTGAGGCGGACATGGTGATGAGCCCCTCATTCTAGGGTAAGGGACATGCCTTACCAATATCATGACATGACAGATCACTGCCTTCATCCTGGACTGACAGGAGAGTGTTATATGCATACAGCAGAGTCATGATTCATCAACCAATATATTAAACTTCCTAATTTCCCTCCAAAACCACTTCACGCCACAGTGCTCACCTGCTCCTGTGTTGGGGAAAAAGTCACTTTCAGAAAACAGGAGTATTATTTTTCTATGCAGATGCACTCCTCTACAAAACCACACCAATCATTTTAGAATGATTAGCTCCAAATACAGCTTTTCACCTCATCTGAAGAATTTTTTCCCCGGGATATTTTTTGTTTCAGGATATAAATATATATTGCAGCACAAAACATAGTCCAATGTCAGCTGTTTCAACACTGTACACAAAAACCAAACATTAAACATTGACACATTTAAAACACTATACCTACTATAGTAACTATGCTGGACTAAAGATTTCGACACGCTGGGCAAGATAAACTGCTAGAACATCAGGACTAGCTAAATATTTTTAAACAATTTAAACAAATAAACATTCTAGGAGGTTCCTAAAACATATGACGTTCTGCTGTTGTGGTTTTACAACCAAAGAGCTTCAGTTTTTAGTACTCTAGACTACCCAGAGATACAGCACTGGTCTGCCCCAGTGTGGCACTGTAGCAAACTGGTTCAAAGGTCCTTCATAGCCTTTCACTTGTAGCTACCTCTGAAATACCTTGCAATATGCCCCAGAATATCTGTAAATCAGAAAACATGAGTCTATGAGTCTGTGGTGGCGAGTGCCATCCTATATGCTGTTGCATGCTGGGGCAGCAGGCTGAGGGTGGCAGACGCCAACCGGCTTAATAAACTGATCCGCAAAGCCAGTGATGTTGTGGGTGTGGAGCTGGACTCGCTGATGGCAGTGTCTGAGAGGAGGACGCTGTCTAAGCTGCAGACCATCATGGATAACGGCTCCCATCCTTTCTATCACACAGTGATGAGTCACAGGAGCACATTCAGTGCAAGACTCATCCAGCCAAAATGCACTACCGAACGTCACAGGAGGTCATTCCTACCTGTGGCTATCAGACTTTATAACTCCTCCCTTAGAGCACGGCACCATTCACATGTACAGTAATAACAGTAAAACAATAATTTAATTATGTGTGCGACAGCTCAAAATGTGCAATATTTTTCTGACTTCTGAACACTTACTGCTGTTAACAGTATATCTGTACTCATTATTATAGCCACAGCCACTTTACTTTTACTTTTTTTATCTTTATTGTATTATAAGACTTTATATATGTGTACATATTGTAAATTATTATTGTTTATTCTAAATGGTTGCTACTGTAAAAACTGCAATTTCCCCCTGGGATTAATAAAGTATTTCTGATTCTGATTCTGATTCTGATTCTGAAAACATGCCCAATTTACCCAGGAAATTGGTGTAATTGTGTGAATCACCCCTCAATGAAAGAGGAGATGTGCAATACAAATGAATGTGTGGAAAAGGACTTCGACAAACCAAAGACAAACATTCCCAGATGAAAAAACCCAAATATCCCAAATATTCCTTTGCCTGAAGCTAGCATCACCAGCACCATGGCAAGTGAGCAACTAGCCAAAGCTAGCAGGCCAATAAAGGACTCTCTGAATACCGGGAGACATTTCACACACTGGTTTTAGCTCTGTTTCGCAGCAATGTGTAATGTGTAACATGTAATGTGTGAATCAGCTGTAGTCTTTATGGTGTATTAGTGCACAAACTTGCAGAACATCTGGTAAGCCATGCTAACTGACGGAAGGTGATGGTTAATCATCACTAGCTGCTGCTAGCTGCTAACCTGATAAAAGGATTGCTCCCTTCCAGGACTACAACTGATATATCTAACTCTGTTCTGACAGACTTATCTGTATGGTGCTTCATTCTAAAAGCAGTCTAGTCTGAAACCCAGGCAGATGTGTGTATAGGTCTGTAACAAGGTCTTCAAAACAGTTCACACCAAGGAACTTGATGTTTATGCACTACATCCAAGTCCTCATTTCAAAAAGGAATATTCAGCTCAGATGCTGTACTTTAACTTGATATTGGGCTAAAAATCAACAGAAAAAATGCTGGATCTGAAATCCGGAGGAACCAAAGAACGAATAACAAATCTAGCCAGAAATAGCCCACTTTCACACTGTCTGTGTTGTTCGGGGTGGAGTACGAGTTGTTAAGCACAGAAGCCTATTTTTAAATGCTCGTCTTAGGCGAGTTAGTGGTAACACATAGTGGTTGAAAAGCAATAACACTGAACTAATACTGCTAGTGGCTAATGCTCAAGGTCTCTCTAGCATCCACCATGTATACACAATTAAACAGGTTTGATAGACATATAAAGATCACCTCACCAACCTCTCATGCCCAAGATTTGTCCACAGATATCGGACTCGCCCATAACTCCACAAGTTAATTTGACAGTTCAAACATATCTGGAACCAGTTCTGCAACCACCACCTGCCACACCAGCAACACACCTTGAACTAGGCAACAGCAAGCCCAGTCTCATTACGCTGGTAAATCACTTCCTGATTTCCAGCTTTAGGCACCTAATTACACGTAGCCTAGTAATGGTTAATAAGGAATGAGCTTAACTACTAGGCAGACTTTAAACGCTGGCCCCATGCCCGCAGGCTGCCACAGATCCAAACGGCTAAGGTGAATGGAGGAAAGGTAGGTGAATGAGAAGTCTAAAGAGCGAGCCAGGTGGACCGAGGAACGATGCGGGCCATTTCAAAGATCTACTATGCACTAAGGTGTCTTTTGGTATCTAGTGCATAGAATAACGTCCTTGATGTTATGCAGCAAATGAGGATACCCCGTTCAGAGGCCAGGCAAAACTAGGACAGTTATGGTTATAACACGAGAAATGACCGACATTAACAAGCAAACAGCAGACACGGTCAGTTAAGGCTGACAACGGCTGAACTAATGAACCCGGCCTCCTCCGGCTTGCCGGCTTTGGTTAAAGAAATAAACAATTTTTTTTAACAAAATAAATTACACTGACAACAAAAATGATTAAACACATATATATAGACGAAAACTCCCAACAGAGGAGCAGCATCCTTCCAGGACTCTGTTCTCCTCCCAGCAAAAGCAGGAGGGAAAAAAAAGTAAAAAAGAATTCACACAAATGCTGCCAAAGCGCCGCGTCTCGGCAGCCTCATCTGCATTATAAAGCAGGCAGAGGAGCCCTGCTGTATAATTAAGGCCCGCGATGCAATTTGCTTTGAGAAGAGAAGTGACAAATGTGTTTATTTACGTGCTCCCCACGGAGGCCGGAGCCACCCTAAAGTGCGCAGGAAACGGCCGATGAAGAGGGACTGCAATAACAGACAGCCTCTAACGAGCTCCCGAAGGGTAGAGGGGACAGAAACACCGGTGCTTTTTGGGGAGCCCGTTCCTCCTAGCCAAACCATACCCACTGCAGCATGACAATGGCACACTAAGCTGATCTCTGATCAGCACAGCGCAGATCGCTGAACGCGGCAGGAAGAAGCCGAGCGGTGTTGCTGAGTGGATAATAGCTCATCCTCATTAGGCAGAGACATCCTGAACAGCGGGGAGAGCAGGTCACTGTGGCTTTACGTTCTCCTGCAGCCGCAGTCAGCTCCGCTATGACGTCTGGCACCAAAGTCATGTCAAAGAGGAACACAACCAAGTGCCGATCGGTCCTGTCATCTTGGCACAGACCCAGTAACATGCTGAATCCCACTCAACACCCAGTGCCGTCCTGTAACTGTCCGTATGTTTGTTTTCTGGGCATGCCTCTGCAGTTATGACAATTACACAAAACAGATCTACTTTTCAAATGCTCTCCTCAGCCCAAACAGGAGGGCTTCTGCAGCGTTGGCAGTCCTCATCAACTGGAACTGTATTTAACTCCATCGCTGCAAAAGCACTTTCAGAGGTATAAACAGAAATCTGATCTGCTTCCAGGGGATGTTTGGATTTTAAAACCGATGGACATCAACAGACAAACAAAATCCAGATAAGCCATCATGACTAGCTCGATTAGATCTCCAACCAGCAGACAGCGACCTCTTTTAAACATGTGGAGAAAGGACTGTTTCATTCTGCTGGGAGTGTGTAGCTGACATTTAACAACAACAGAATAAAAGTTTCTAATGACCTCAGAAGGAAGAAGCTACACTTGACAGGTCCCAATTAGGATTCACCACACAAGACACAGACTTGAGTACTACAGAATTAGTACAACGTACCAGCCTGTGGAATCAGAGCTTCCTATGTGCTACTCTTCTTTATTGCTGAATGAACCAACATAGTTTCTGAGCAAACGCACACATGGAGAACATGACCTCAGCTGAGGAATGTCCATTCTGAACAATCTTTTTGTTTAAATACCTGTAAAAGTACAATTACGGATTTCCTGTAGTAACTGTGGAGAAGGACCATAAAGGCAAAAAGAATGGGAAACGATGGATGGACAGCTGTGGTTTACCTTTTCAGGTGATAGCACTACTGCTGCACAAACGTAGTATCACAATAAACGAAACGCATTTCAAAACTTGACCATGATTTTAAGGTAGCTGAGCGTATGCCCCTTAACAGGGTCTCACGTCTTGAAGCAAATCATACTGCACAGCTTTGTTGAAACGAACTTTCCATTTCCATTGACACATGGCTTTGTGCATTTTCTCCATCTTTCCCTGATTAAATTTAACTAATACAAAACTAGAGGTTTCAGTATCAGAACGTTTAACTGATTACTGGTGCACATTCATCCAAGGGTTGTTACAAAACATCCTGATGCTGGGATCGCCATGCAAAACTGACAATTTGCATCATGGAAAACAGACTTTCTATTAATTAAGCCATCTAATCCAAATACACAGCAAATTGTGTGAAACACAAAGAGGAGTTGGGTGACTTTATGCTTCCGAGACAGAAGAGGTAAACATGTAAAAAATAAATAAACAAAAAGACATTCGGCCCCCACTGAAAGACAGTAAGTGCTTACTAACTGCTCATCGATTCTTCAAGCGACCAGCAGCGCTCCAAACAGTCCAAGACACTTTTATCATCACAAAATTCCAAAGCAGATCAGACATGCAGCAATAACGGTCATGGTAACGCATCACCGTACAAAAGTGATCCTCTATCGTAGGACAAAAACTCAGGGTCAGATCTAACCCAAGAACAAGAAACACAGATTCATGAAACACACCCCAGTCCTCTTCCTGCCTCCTAGCTCTAGCGCCAGCGGCACGTTTCTGTAAGAACACGGAATCAGGAGCCCGGATCGTAAACTGGACTTAACTGTGGGTGGAGAGTATTGTTACACCCCTAGTAGTCACATCACCATGAGAGACTTTACTGGTTAAATAGAGTAACAGTACCTTCGAGTGGAAAAAGTTTTTATAATTATATTTATTATACAAATATTGGAAAACCTCAGTTTTCAGCTTTCTCAGAGGTTTAAATAAAAAACACCAAAAAAAAAAAAAAAATAAACGATTATAGGGAGGATTAGTTACAGTGGCATAAATATCTGCATTATTCTCCTGAATTAATGAAAATGAACTAGCCTAAATATGTACTCTACAGTTCCCCTCAAAACTCTACCTCGGTGCCATTAATGGAAATACAGCCTACAAATGTCTGGAGTGTCCAGTACCTTTCTTAGCCATGCTGCTGTGAGTGTGAAAGATTAAAGGTGGTAAATATTTGCATATCACCCATTTTTTGTCTGTTTGTGTATTTTTCTGTGTATGGGCTCTTATAGGCAGGTAATGTGCTGACTGGGCTTGCAAGAAATGTCTGAGCATGGAATGGCCTGCCAGCGTTTTCTTTTGTTTAACCGTTTTAAGGCTATTTACGCAGGGAGATGCCAGCTCAGCCCAAACTGTGGGGCCCAACGATAAGAGATCAAAAATCCATAACCTCAAAATCCATTAGCTCACCTGCGTTCAATGTGCCAAGTAGAAGATTTTTTTTCTTTCACTACTCAGAATTTTTATCAGCCACTTCTGAAGTCCATGTGAAGACAGGAATTATAGAGACAGACCCTTAAGTCTGAATTTAACTAGTAAAATAAAAAAAAAGAGTTTCACTTGCATCCACATCAGATGTGCATATTCTGACTGGCGCTCTTAATAACTACCCAATATTATAGTTTGATGGAATAGACAGTGAAGCCTGGGCTGTCAATCAAAGTGACAGTACAACAATGGAACTGATTTAAGCATGAATTAGAGATGTTCAATTTTGGTCTTATCACAGCATGTTATTGCTTGTTAACGTAATATGGAAAAAACGTAGCTGCCAAAACACAGTGATTTTACCCACCACACCCCACGTTGTGTTGGTCACACTCACTCACTTAATTTGACCAACTCAACAAAACACTTGAATTTGGCTAGTTTTGGTTCTCAACAGCAAAGGTCAGGCCCAAAAACTGATCAACCTTACCAGGGGTGTATAAAAATCATTTTTAAGGCATATAGAATATCACAATATGGTGTTTTATGATACGGTATTGACTCTCAAAAACACAATTAATTTCTAATAAACACTTTACAATCAGATTTAGAGATCAGTGACTCATTTTGCGTTGCATTTAAACCCCTGACCGCTAGACAGCAGTGCTCTAATCTTTAGATAGTCATTCAACTTTTCCACTCTGAGGCAAACAAGTCCGCACTGCTAACATCGCCACTGCTATGCACACGTCGGTGTTTCTTTGTACTACCATTTTTCTTAAAATTACATTTTAAAAAGTGTGATATATCGCCTTACAGATCTCCATACATCAAATCATAACCCCTATCTCATGATCGTATCGCAGGGTCCTGAGGGTTTAAATAGCTCACTTAAAACTCTCCATGAAAGCTAAAGGTAAAAACTGTCCCGCATGATTAAGATTAGACTCACCCTGGTGGGGCATCACTGGAGCCCTGCAGATCACTTCTTCCTGCTGCCACTTGCATGCTATTTATTTTCCCCCCATGACAGAAACAGGGCAGCACAGCAATGGTTGCCTAACAATATACTACACGTACAGTGAAAACAATTGCAAGGTCAAGACTCCTCGATTAGATAACGCATCGTGTTGGCTACTGCTGAAAAAGACATGGCTTGTTTTATACGAGTTTGCATTTACACTGCAGGATTTTTACTTCAGAAAAACATTTACATTTAAAGCATTTAGCAGACGCTCTTATCCAGAGCGACTTACAACCGTGCTTAGTGATCTGTTGGATAATAACGAAACACATCACGTGATCTCATGGAAACGTGTCATGCTGCCTTATTTTTGCCTCATCACCCAGATACACAAGTTAAAGGGACATATTCCCAAAATCTGGGTCTCAGTCATCTGGATCAGCTGGGATTTTCTCTCTCACTGATGGAAGTGGACCGACCCTTCCAGTCCTTGTCAGAGATCAGGTCTGTGGCATTAACCACATGTAACATATCACTTTATAACAGAGCGGCCAAATGAAAAAGTGAAAAGCAGGTACATGGCCCCTAAAGCAAACTGAACAAAACTAAAACAACGAAAGAGTTACTGTCATGTGTGTTTTGGGGTCAGAGGGGGTTGATATATTACATTACTATGGAGTGTATATTATAGAAATGTAAAGAAGGGCTTTATGACTGGGTTTTATGTGTCGGCTTCAGAGTCCCTTTCAGCTGCTATAAAATGACTGTAGCGAGACAAACAGAATAAAATAATAAATAATTTTAGATGAAACTGAGTCTAATAAGGAGCCCTATCTAAGTTGAACATGCTTCATGGACAGGACCCTGGACAGATTGGAATCTGGAGGTGAAACGGGGCGGCAAGGCTGCACAATATACATAAAACATTGGGATATGATTGAATCGTGCCCTATTGGGTTTCTGATATGCCTTGAAACACATTCGAAATGCAATGTTTGGACCACAATGAGCTGCAGCATGCGTCCATATCTGCCACAGATCTTATTGCCAGCGCAAAGCCAAGTGCAGGGTGACCAAATCAACTGAGGATAAACCCAGGAATTAAATAAGACAAACAGATGAGAGTCACTAAAAAGCTGCAGTGTACTTGTTGACTATAACTGAAGAGCTACAAAGAGCTGTGAGACAGCCTACAGGTATGAATGAACCAGAAACATGTCCCATGTCTTTTACTGCCTGGTGTACAGACAAAGCCAACCAATCCATCCAAGCATGATTGAGCTCCAAGCCTGAGCCCTTATTCTGAGGAATTAAAAGTGAAATCAATCAACCTAGCAGGTTTTCTCAGAGGATAAATCCCGATTGTCTTGGCTCTTTCAGCTGCAGCTCAAGCTTTTCAGCGCTCAACTAACTTCTGACTGACCCTGCTCTGACTAAGTCGGCATTAGCCACAGAGCAAACAAGCAGAATGACCTTCTTCGTGGCTTTAAAACGCCCAAGGCGAGTCTGTGGGACCCAGACACGGGCCAAGAAAGGTAGATGCGTGTCACTACAGTCAATACAGGCTACAAAAGTAAGTCAAAACACATGTAAACGGCCATAAACCCGGCGGGACACATGGGGCCAAACACTGGCCAGCGGCTCGCTGCAACCGCGCAGGCTGCACACTGTGGGCACGGCAGACAGGTTTTACCGTGGACTTTAGGGCTGACTGAACATGAACCTTACTTTTATTAACGGCTCTTTGGTAGACAAAGGGGGAGACTGGGAAAGACGTTTACAGACACCTTAACAGAGAGCTCGTAAACCTGGTACACCTGTGTGACCCCGACCACCAACCAGGCCCTCTCCATTGAACCTAAATTAGCCCAGCGTCCAGAGCCACCGTCTGTGTGAGAGGGGGAGCTCCGCAGACAGCTAATGGCTAGCTTACCTAGCTGACCTGCTAATGAAGGCGATTAGTTGAAGTTAAAAGGCAGAGACGGTCTTCATTCCCCCTCTCTAACATGCCAGCCATCACATTCTGTCGTTTCATTCAGTGAATACCTCAAGCTAACCCGAACGCAACGACGAGGCTAACACCATGAAGCGCCGTCAAAACCCAGCTAGCCGGTTTAATGTCTCTTCCTCAGCACGGCACGCGAGAGCCGCGCTAAACGCTAGCTAGCCGGTTCACAGTCCTGCTGTGTAACAAAAGACCTGTGTTGACATGACAGGCTGGCATGACTTTACACCAGTTTAAACAATTTAAACAAGAGCCTGTGGTGTCTGACATGCCGCCACGGACACCGGAGCGCTAGCTCGACTAGGTAGCTAACAAGGCAGCTACAGTCCATTCGATAAAAACCACCGGCTAATGCCGATAGCTAGCAATGCTACCAGCTACTTATCTTAAGCTAACTGCTGTCCTTAAGAGTTAGGATTGTCAGTGGGGGTAAAAAACACACTTGACATTGTTTATCGGGATATACAGTAGGAGCAAAAACCAAACACAAACGTACCGATATCAACGAGAGAGTCTGAAACTTTCCAGAAGAAACACAAAATCAATGTCGCAGAAGCATGTACGGCTAGCTCGCTAAACTGAGCAAGTCAATCAGTCAGCAACACTGGGGCTACAAGGGCTGCGGTCCGATATGCATACTTGTGTTCTAAATAGGGTCCCTAACTAGTGCTTAGGATGTCACCTGCCGTAGCGGAGCGAATCGTTTAAAACGCAAGCGCGCACAGGTTCTAAGTAGTGCACGGATCCACATATTGGAACACAGCCGAGAACGAGGCAGGAAAGCCCACAGAGAAAGGGGAGCGGAAAGTCAAGTGACTGACAATTACCCCAGCCAATCAGAGGTCTTAAAAAGTGACCCCCAGGGTCCCGCCTCCTCAAACTGAGTTTGATAATAACACAGTATAATTAAATACACTGTGTACAATGGGAAAAAACATTCACCTAGCTAATAAATAAACAAATAAATAAATACATTGGTAGACCAAATAGGATGGATTAATACCCTCAAAACACTACTGATATTTTTATTCCTATTTATAGCATTCATGATTTAATACTAAATTGGTGTAAATGTGTCTAATCCCATTTCTACATAAACTAAATTAAATTAGATGTAAACCAAGCCAGGCAGAGTGGTTTGATGTAAAATGCTTCTCTCTAAAGAAGCTTACTAAGTCAGTGGTCTTGACAGGAACAAACAGAAAGTTGTATCACAGAATGGTTATGAATACACTTATGATGACTGGTACTTGGTTTTATAAGAGTATTCTTCTTAAACCATTTATTTGAATCCATTTATGGTGGAGGGGTAAATGCAGCATGTTTTAAAGCAAAGTCCACCTAAAAACAGATTTTCCAGTGTTTTACCATAATAAATTTTAAGTTTAAACAGTCACATGCAGATTCTCTGCTGGTTTTGAATTCTTAAATAAAATTTATGTATTTGTGTTGTACACATGACAACCCCTGGTTCCCATCACCACCACTGTAAAGACATTTGAGTCTGTAACTTTGTCTTAAACAAACTATTTTAACAGTAAACCTCTCTGAATTACTTTCTTTACATCTCAGCTCAATTTTGATAAGTCAGTGGAATTCCCCTTTAACTCTGCTGACCTGTGAGCCTATTTGTGATGTGCATGTTGGTATAATATATCCAAAAACTGGCCATATTTGTGAAAAACAGGTAATTTTTTTTTTATTCGGTTTTATTTGTGTTTTAGCAGTAATGAGTCAGAAAACACTCGTATAATAAAGTGTATATGGTTTAACACACGATATCACCTTGAGTGTGTGGCTTGAAGGTACCAACCTCTCCGACAACACACCACTGAAGCTTTATGAGGCTATGTTAATAGAGCGCGTTCACGGCGTGTTGTGGTTTGTCGCGCGGAAATGACGTCAAGCGCCTGGTGGACGTTTCCACGTTGCCGCGAAATGTCAAAAGGCGCAGCACGCGCGCAGTTTTGATGTAAACAACGTACGCCTTTAGCTGCAGTGCTAACGAGCCACGTAAAAGTCTATTATGAGTTTTAATTTCAAAATGTCACTTTAGTTGCTTGTGTGTTATACGAGGTTTTCAAACTGCATAGACCGGGCTTAGTCGTTGGGGGAGTTTGTTAGCCCGTTAGCTGCTCTTGTCAAAAGCCTTTGCCGTTTCTGCTCCGTGTCCAGTAAATTCGGGTTCGGCCCCTCTCTCTGTGTTTAACCTTTCATGCGTGAGCCGGAGTTCTGAAAAAGTTCGAGAGAATGATGAAAAGTCAGCACAAGGCCCCGTCAAAACCTTTCCAAGGCGTGGACGAGGACCTGCTTCTCTTACCGGAGAAGTTACAGAAGAGGCTGCTGCCGTTTCAGCGCGAGGGGGTTAAATTCGCCCTGTCCAGAGACGGAAGGTGAGTGGACGCTGTGAGGGCCATAATCAGTACAGTAGTTCCTCAGTAAGGTAAACTGTAATGATCCCCTATTTAAACTTTAGAGAACCTTACTGACTACATGTGTCTTTCTGTAATAGTTATATAGTGTTAATTGGGGACTCTCTTGCCCAGTACAATGATATGGCTCCTTACCATGGATAAGTCTAAGACCAAATAAGTTCTTTGCAAAGCTGTTACAAGGTTGAAGGTTGTACAGTATAACGAAACACAGCCAGGCTCCTTCTATAGTGCAGTTATAAGTTATAAATATATAACTAACTAGCTATATGTGTGTATATATATATATATATATATATATATATATATATATATATATATATATATATATATATATACACATACAGTGAGGAAAATAGGTATTTGAACACCCTGCGACTTTGCAAGTTCTCCCACTTAGAAATCATGGAGGGGTCTGAAATTTTCATCTTAGGTGCATGTCCACTGTGAGAGACATAATCTAAAAAAAAATTCTGGAAATCACTATGTACGATTTTTTAATAATTTATTTGTGTGTTACTGCTGCAGATAAGTATTTGAACACCTGCCAATCAGCAAAAATTCTGGCCCTCAAAGTTCGTTAGTCCGCCTCTAAAAACTGCCACCTCCACTCCACTTATTATTCTAAATTAGAAGCACCTGTTTGAGGTCGTAAGCTGCATAAAGACACCTGTCCACCCCACACAATCAGTAAGACCCCAACTACTAACATGGCTAAGACCAAAGAGCTGTCCAAAGACACCAGAGACAAAATTGTTGACCTCCACAAGGCTGGAAAGGGCTACGGCCAAGCAGCTTGGTGAAAAAAGATCAACTGTTGGAGCAATTATTAGAAAATGGAAGAAGCTAAACATGGCTGTCAGTCTCCCTCGGACTGGGGCTCCACGCAAGATCTCACTTCATGGCGTATCAATGATCCTAAGAAAGGTGAGGAATCAGCCCAGAACTACACGGGAGGAGCTGGTCAATGACCTGAAGAGAGTTGGCACCACTGTTTCCAAGGTTACTGTGGGTAATGCACAAAGACGTCATAGTTTAAAGTCATGCATGGCACTCCTATAATGGTCTTTTAGAGGTGTTAAAGACTTCAGGCTCCAGATTTCCATCAGCACCACTGTAAACAATTCCGACTGGTAATCTAGGACGGAGGGTTTTACATGGAACCATTTTGAATAACTTAAGACATTTAATTATGCAGACATTTTGAATTCCCCTTTAAGTTCAGACCCTATTCTCCAGTGACGCAGTTAAATTAGCTCCTTCCAAATGCCTAAAGTCAGTAAACACTGAAAAAACATTAAAAGCAACTAAAAATTTCATTAAAGTACACACTATAATCTTGCACTGCCCTCTGCAGATGTAGGCCAGTGAACACTGTGAGTACATTAATAAACAGTACCATTACATGTTCGTATCATTTGGCTCAGGTTCAGACTTTATTCTGGTGCTGTATGACCAGTGAGTAGGGCTGTGTCTTGGCAAGGTCCAGGTGATACGATATGGATCATGAGTCTCTGGTTTTGCTGATACGTGCATACAATGCAATCCAATGCAATTTTTTTATTTTTTTAAAAATATTATTACTGTAGTTGTTTGACAGCCGTCATAATATGAAAACACACACCACTACATGCATAGTTCTGCTGATGCTAATATTAGTGGTGCAGCCTTACCCTACCCTGTTAACATTGGGTTTGAAGAGCCTATTAGCTGACCTTAGATCCAAGCACTGTTGCCTAGTGGTCAGGGGTTTAGCCAGAGTTGACACAATAGGAGTCATTGCATGTGGTTGGTGTAGCACAGCGTATAACACCACTACCCGGCAAGTAGCCACCACCACACGTGGGAGACTGGGGTTCGAATCCCAGGCTCAGTGACTATGCTGTGCTACACCAATAAGAGTCTGTGGGCAAGACTCCTAACACTACACTGGCCTACTTGTAAAATGAAAAATCTTGTACGTCGCTCTGGATAAGAGCGTCAGCTAAATACTGTAAATGTAAATGCATGTAAACTGTTCCTTGTGAATTGGTACCATGTTTTTGAGGATCAATACAGGATCACAAAAGATGATGCTGCAGGTTTCAAGTGTGGATATTTTTTATGCACCTACAAATTAGTATGCTGAAATTAACCCTCTACTTCGATGCAGGGTATCCCAGTAGAGGATCAATTTCAGCATACTCATTTGTAGGTGTGTAATAAAAAAATATGGATTTTTCAGAATTATAGTCACTCAAACAATTTTATTCCATGATTACCTCACCATCTTTACAGCCTCCTCAACATCAGGGAGTCATATTACCTTTTACAAAAGTTGAAGGATGTTAGTGTTGTAAAAACTCGTTTGCCTAAAAAAACAAAAATCCTACCAAGATACTAGTCAGTAGAAAGCTAGAGCTTTAAAAGAAACCTAAAAACGGACAGCGTTGCCTTTTAGTTGATTTGCTTAGCTCTGTTAAGCATGATCAATTGCTTCATGTTATTCCAAAGACATACTTCTATCTGTAATATTTGATGGACTTTGACTTTGGAAATGCTAACTGAAATTTGGCTGCGTCAGGGTGTTTCAGCGGCAGTGAAGTATTACACTAACCACTTGTGTCTTGATATGTTGTTCGCTCCACCTTTCATCACACATAAACCACCTATCTGGCGAGCCTGTTAGACATAGCACGTAGCATAGTATGTAGCAAACCTGGCGTAAGAAAGTCGAGGGTCAGTAATACGTATAGTATTTTCAGGTACAAAGGATCACTCATCATAAACCTAACATGATCCGACAGCTGCTTGGTTTATTTCTCTTTAGAATAGTCAGTGCACACATGTGCAGTGCATACACATACTCGACGTTGTAATTTGTCGCTGTCCAAAGAAAAACAGGTACATGGCAACTTCCAGGAAAAGGCAAAAATGTAATTTTCAGCTGTTTCTGTTGGTTTCACACAGTGTAGAGAGCAGCTGCTGAGTTCAAATGATAGATAAAAGTGAAAGTCAATAAAAATGAAGATGCATGTTTTTTTTTTATTGAACATCGACAATATTCTATAATCACCTCTTATAGGTTACGCATATACGGAACATCTACATGTTCATATCCCCATATAGCTTATGTTTAGGGCTTCCACTATGAGACTCTCCAACTGTTTAAAACCTCTCGCCTCCATCCGAAACAGATTTTAAGTAAGAGGAAAGGGATTCTTCAGCCAGCTAACGCCTGTGAGTGATTAAGAGGGAGCAGACATTGTAATTTACTCCAGCTCCTGGTCGATCTGAGCCCCGGTGGCGGCGGGTCAGAGAAGCCAGTCAGAAGATCCAGTGATGAGGGGGCTGGATCGATAGCAGGACACGGGAAGCTGTGTTCGCTGGGGCCGAGGTCAGGCAGTTAATTAGAGCCGCAGTGTGAGAGTCGGGCACCGGTGCATCTTAGGCCAGTCTCCCAGAGGACCAGCGGCTCTCTTACTGATAAAGAGGATTTACACCACTTTCCTTATAGAGATCAGTTTAAACACTACACTGCAGCTGTAGGTGTAGTATTCCAGGAGGGCTAAAATACATAGTGCATCACAATATTTTCAGGTTTCTGATCACTTGAAACAGAAAAAAAGAGAACAGCTTCTTTTAAATAATACTAACAAAAACTGTGAATGTAACTTATTCAATATTTATAGACACTCTGTTGCAATAATTCCAGTTTATCAGGATAAATGTAGCTGGTCAGTGTTGTACAAGTAATAATGATTTACACAATATGTTCTTTAAAGCTGATATTGTGTTGTATTTATTTATTGTTCATTTATTACAGTGCTGGATGCCTAAATGATGCACAAACTGTAAAACCACATCTGAACACCCAATGTTAATTATCTCTGATGAACATGCCTCCTCAGATAAATTTAATTATTAACCAGGCCGTTTAAAGAAGCCTGTAACATGTCTAAAGGAAAAACAGGTGTCTCCAAAATGGTGACTTTTCAGGAGTGGGCAAAAAGCTCATTTAATTTTAATGTAAGTCAATGGAACCAGACGTCTTTCCAGGCAGTTTGTGGCCATTTCTGTTGGTCCATTCATTATGAAAATCTTCACACTGTGTAAAGAGCAGCTGCTGTGTTCATATGGTGCATAAAAATCAAAATCAACAAAAATGGAGGTGGACTTTCTGAAAAGAAGACCAACAGTGAGATGAGGAAATACCATTCACTTCACATTTCCCTGTGTTTAATGTAAAGTACTCTTAATATGTTTTAATGTCTTTTGGGGCCGAGTGTTGTAATTCAGTAATGTATGGGCCAACGTACGAAAAAAGCTGTTATGTATGTTTATTTACCAGTAATTTAATTTTTTGTGGCTATTGGTTTAAGATGTTTTATTGAATGAGACAGTTTTTCTGTTTGTGTAATATTTAGGTTTAAGCTAGATAAATTAGTTTTTTGTATGTGTTAGTTCATTGTGTGGTACTGCAGTCTCAATATAAATAGGTAATGTCTCTTTAAGAGAAACGCTGTCGTGGGGAAAGGCAGTGGATTAGTAAGTGCGGGGAGAAAGTTTGTGTAGAGCCACCAGCTCTGGAAGCACACGGTTTCTTTACCGTGACCAGCGCTTTGTTTGATAATTGTAATTGTGGAAATAAAGTTAGTTTTTTCTTTTAAAACGTCCAGTGGAGTGAAAAAAGGATAATTATCTGAATTAACGTCATGGCGCGAGTAAACCAGTGCTTCACCTTATCTAAAGGGTTTGCCTCTACAAGTACTTTCCACTGAATGGCAAGTATCGGAAAAGTGTCATAAATGTCGGTACCAGCGGTAGCATGGTCGCACCTGGGTGCCCCTTTCCAAATGCCCATGTTTTGTGAATATGAAAGCCAGTGAGCATGTTTGTTCCAAAATCAAGACTGCTGACTGGCTGTGCAAACTACATACAGCATGAATGTTATTAGGGCTACTCTGAACAATTTAAACTGAAGCAGAAAAGGGAAAATGTCTGTGATTAAACAGCAGGATCATCGGGTGGGTCAGCAGGCAGGGCTCTAGACTAACTTTTCGAACTGGTTGCACTGGTGCACCCAAATTTTCAACCGCATCACATTCAGAACCGCAGTTTTACAAGTTATAGGCAATATTGACTTGTAAATGATTAACTAACAATGTGGTTAACATAAAGTGCTTTATTTGAAGAACAATTCTACAAGAAAGGTAACACTTGGGCAGTGCATTTGTCGCGGCAGGTAATGTGTTTGATAGATGCGTTGTGTTTCAATTCAAAATGTATTAGAACCAGTCACAAACGCACTACTGCCGGCCATGGTCTTCCCACACTCCTTACAGTCAGTGCAGGCTGTGACTCGGAGTCGATCGTATGTGGCTCATTATCTGATGCCGTCTCCGGACCAGGGCTTGACATAACCAGCGCTCTGACATGGAGCCATCAGCCTCCCAGGTTATCATTTTTAAACGGACCAGGCCTGAACTTAACATTCTTAACCATAATGTTGTAAATCATTCTTTTCACCGTCTCTTGTCATCCGCAGCTACACCCACTCACCCACCCATATCTGACGGGCCTAGGCTACTCACCGCTCTGTCTGACTGCAGCACACGCATTTTCAAACGTACACATGTACAGGAATACCTGTAACACGGCCAATCAGGGGGGGTCACACCTTCACTGTCTTTGATTGGTTTAGACCACGAAATGGGCCTAATGTGTGTCTGTTTTTAACCACAGGGAGACTTTCAGAGTCGCGAATTTTTTTTCCCCTCGAACGGCTGGTTGCACTGGTGCGACCTCAGATTTTTTTTGTCGCACCATTGAGAAATTAGGTCACGTGCGACCAATTTGGCATGGCAGGATTAATGTGAAGCACAGTGTACAGGACCGCATGAAGCTCTATAGTAGGTAGGCTTGTCAGAAATGCAGGCAAGCAGTAGGCGACCAGTCAAAGCAGATGAAGCAGGAACATCAAACTGCACAGGATGGGCAGTAGTTCCACATCAGACCCATTATTAGACTAGTCTTTGTTTCTCTCTGTAGTATTCGCTATCTTTGTCTTTTTTCAGCAGCAGTTGTAGCTTGAAATAAAGCTAATTGGTGAAGGCCTATACCAGGTTTAGTTCACTGCACAATAAATTCATGCTAGCCCTCGTCTCTGTGCGATATCTCATTTAAATATAAGAAATGACTATAAACACTGTATATTCTAAAACAGACAATAGACAGTCAAAAGACAATAGACAGGTGAGGGAGCAGTTAATTATTTCACATTCCTTGGATAGCTTATAGTATAATTATTGCACATTAAGAGGGTTTTTTTTTTATTCCTTTATTGCACTCTCGGGAATATATAGTGCAGTGAGTGATAAAGAGAACAGAGCTGGATTGGAGTCGGTGCCAATGAAGCGTTAAGGTCGTTCAACAAGTTGTGAAGTTTTTTTTCCACCCAGACCATTTTCCCCCACTTCCCCATGCCATTTGCATTACTGTTTCATCACATGCGCTACCTCAATGTTTTTTCGTGCGCTTTAATTCCTTTCCTGTATTCTTACCGCTTCTTTTTCTGCCTCTTTCGGAACCTACATTTCATTCCATATGTTCTTGCACATCGTTAACGACAATAAACTGTATAAAATAAAATTCAATTTTCAAAAAAAAATTTTTATTGAATTAATTGAATTGAGAAGTGATTTTCACCCGTGTACCGTCCAAGTCACACTGCCTCCAGCTTTCCTCTGTCACGTAACCACTTCAGACAGGAACATTAGCTCTTTTTATTTCTGTTTAATAGTTAAACAGTCTTAAAGCTTGACAGCACAGACAGCAGATCTGTTCCCAAGACACTGCAGGAGGTGCTCTGAAACCGCTACACCAACACGATCATCACCTTTGAGTAAATTGTTATTATTTTCAGCAGACTATAGAACGGTGTAGAAAGCGTGAGTGTGTGATTAGACCGAATCTCAGTGGAGTTAATGCTTCACTTGTGCGCAAGTGGAAAAAATAGGCATGCATTCTGATGGACTTAAGACGCGTCTAGCACAGCTGGTGTGGACTGAAAGACTGATGGATGTGTTCTGTCAGACAGACAAAGTGAATATTTTAGCGTTCATCTGGAAGCATCACAGAGTATTGGAAGTCTGTAGAATGACAACCCCACCTTTTTATGATCATCCTAATTAGTCTGCAATCTGCTGTGGTCAGTAAATATAGCCATTCCAGCACTTCCTTTCTGGTTTCAGTCACGCTGCAAGTGTGTAACAGTAGGTTCGGTTATGAATCTGTGTCATATTGCTATGAAAGTATATTTTTTTGAGCAGGGCATGACCCTGGAGTCTCTGCCCAGCAGACTCAGCAATTTGATCCACACACAGGCAGGGTTAGGTGTCTGTTTAGTGTTGACCTGTTTATATAATGAATTTAACGTATTGAATTGTTTACTACTTTGTAATATTGATTACACATTGATTAAACTTTTCAATACCTGCTGCAAGGGAAACTACAACGCCTTCTAGTCAAGGACTTGGATGTTTTTGTCACAGGCTGCTCTTATCCTGTACAGTTAACAGGACCGTTGACTGAAGCCCTGTAATTCAGTGCACTGCATTACTGTGTGTTTCTGCAGTATGCTGTTTTGAAGATTATACACTCATCATCAAAACAATAGTTGCACCCAGAAGGAAGTGTGGGATTGCCATTGGGAAGGAATATAAAAGACACCAGAAACAATAAATCATGATTAGTTTAGACTGATTTTGCCCATATTTACTGAGCTACACATACAGAAGTAGCGCTCTCAGTATGGCTTCAGGCCACCATGTTTGCTAATGCCACACGCCAGACATCTCAGCATGGTGATGGAGGTTCCTAATGGTGCCCTGTGATAATCCATCCCATGCAGCTTGAATATTCTTACACAGTTCCTGCAGATGGTGTGGTAGGGCTGAAGGTGGAGTGACACTAGCCCTTCTTGACACGCGACTACAAACTGTTCATCTTGGCGTTGACCACGTTCCCTCCACACACTCATCACTGAACTTGCCCTTCTGGGTCACTCCATGACAGTCTGGCACGAGGTGGTGCTAAGGGCAGTCATAGTAGCGGTCTGCGTGCATGTAGTCCTGCATCGTGTAGCGTCCACCAGTGGTGCTGGCACTAACAGGATGACTTTTGGAGGGCATCACTGCTTGCTGAATATCCACAGTCGTGACTGTTGGGTCAAGTCAGGTACAGCAATAAGACCTGTCCTTGTTTACATCACATGCATGGCTGTGTGTGAAACTTGAATCATTTGTATGTCTCACAATGGCAAACCTACCCACCAAGTTTCATTCCTGTCGGCTGATTCCTACTTGGTGCAGCCATTTGGCCAGCTGTCCTTTGGATGATGTGGATATTTTTTACTATTAAAAGGCTTTTATTTTTCGGGATGATATGTCAAATCAAAGACAGCTAACTGCAGTGTTAAAAGAGCAAACTACAGTTGTCTAGTTGATCTGTTGGGTTGTTTTTGGTGCAGCTTTCTCCTCCATGCTCGTATGATCAGTATGTTTTGTGATTAATTTTATTTTGTTCTTTTGTGTTTCTGGTAATTAACCAGAAAGTGAAGCGTGGCCAAAAATAATGAATCTACATATTAATCCTATGCAGAAGGGATACAGTGCTGTAATATATGCTGTTCATGTCGAACCAGAGCCACGTACTGTATTAGGGTGATGAATTAGGCTGATCACATTAATGAACTGTTACAGTATCTGCTCTGAGAAGTGTTATGCTAGCAACTCTATTTGTAGAAATGAAGACAATTAGTTGCTATTTGCCTCGCAGGTATGCCTGTCACTTTTCGTGACATAAATTCATTCTCCTGTTAATTGTGAATGAGCATTTCAGATGGTTTGGGTGTTGAAAGTGAGATCACCAGCTTTCAGTGTTTTTTCTTTTTTTTTTTTTTTTTTTACATCATAACATTTATGCGAGCTAATAATGGCTCTGTTTCAGGTAAACTCTGATTTTAAACGTGTTAATGGGACACATTTGCGCTTGCTTGAAGAAGCAGAGTAAGGGCTTTAAAGTCGATGAGGTGAGCCTTAGAAACACAGCCTCATTGTCTCAAGTTCTGCACAGGAAAAAAAGTTCTCCTGACAGTTTTCTCTTCAGTTCATTGCGTTTTATAGTCTGCAAATCCCAGTCTGAGTCATTTGTTACTGTACATCTGTCTATACAAAATGTGTTTTTTTTGTTTTTTTTGGGGTAGGTAGCACAGGAGTGTAGTGCATGCTTCTTATACACTTAAGTTAAAATGTGATATATCAAGATACAAATGCTAAGCTGCAAATTAGCAACCCATACTAGGAGGTTCGCCCTTATTAACCCCGGCCCAATTTGAGCATTGATTCGGAATATAGTTACATTACAGTGGTAATCTGACTAACGAGTAGGAGCTTGGGCAACATATGCAAAAACTGATTTGAGGAATCTTAAAAGGGCTGCAAAGCTGACTATTCTGTCAGTCATGGTAAATGGTAGGCATGTAGCAATGCACTGTGATATCACAAGGTAAAACTGATTAAACACCATTGTTTGCAAACGATTTACACCAATCAACACCTCACTCCATCACTGCTCCTGCCTCACATCTCTGAAGTCATTAGTAAGATGTGTAACATCGTCATTAGTTTATCTTTTCTTTTTTCTTTTTGGGAATATCGTGAGAGTTGAGCATCATGGCCCCTGTATCATAAACCGTATAGAATCGTGGACTGGTTGTATCGTTACACCCCTAGTCGGTGGGAGAGAAATTTGATCCTTGATCAGCAACCCTGCTCTGCTTTGCTTTGAAAACACAGGCGTCTATTAGAGTTGGAGTCTTATTCAGAATAGACGAATGTGTAAATAAGTAAACATGTTTAGAATAGGTGACATTTATTCAGTGTTGAAAAGGCTGTTAATTTATCTCCTTATTCTGTTCATGCTTTTGGCTACAGGCTCTTTACTGTTTAACTGTCAGATAAAGAACAATGCTGGTCATTATGATTGAGGGATTCTCTTGGAAGAAGCCAATTTATTGTAATGTGTCAATCAGAATCAGGACAGATCTTTTGTTTCTTAAATTAAGGCAGCTGTTAAATACCTAACAAATGAGTTCATCTAGTTTGTTCTAATGTGATGATGAAATGAAGATCAAAGCCAAGGGGTAATTAAATTAAATTTAATAAATAAATTGCATTTTTTAATTTTTAAGATAAGCTTTGGTTGTGGGAGGTGGCTCTATGGCAAAGGGGCAAATGACAAAATCCTGTACTAATTCTGATTGGTACAACAATCCTACAGCATGCTCAACTCAAAATCGCTCCTCTCAGTCGCTAACATTTGTTGACAAAAATGGCAAAAAAAAAAAAATCATTATATTTTTGCTTACATATAATGTTGGTGGCCACGATGCACATCACATTAGATATGATGCCTCTGAACAGAGTGTACAATGCGAATTGTGATACTAGCTTTGGGAACAAGTATGCAGAGTGCGCAAAAATTCTGTAGTGACATATTTAGAAAGGCTGTAAAACATAAACCTGGGTTTTATTTGTTATTTTTCCTTGACAGTATTAGATTGTAGTGTCCTGGGCTGATATTCGCTAAGCTCCTTGCTACTATGCAGGGTAGACGTGTACTGTACACTGATTATTAGAGACGCGTTAATACCCACCCCATTCTCAGGTACTCAGCCTCATAGAAAGGGGTCAGTACTGAAATCTGAAAAAATAATACACCTGGACTATGCTGCACATTTAACCTGTTATAAACACAGTCACAAAGGGAGAGTCAGCACTGAGTGCGTACCAAATATGACAGTGAGGTTAATAAAGTGACGTTTCCTTACTGTCACATGGGCAAAGCAGGACAGAAGCACTGTTCTGATAGCAGTTAGATGATGCTCCTTGTTTAAAATAGAAAGATTGTAGTTATTGAACTCGCCTTGCACATGGTACATTGCACCCATTTACTCTAACAAGTACTTCATTCTGAGTATGTAATTCATTACTCATACTCTCTGCATTCCTCCTGATCCGTGTTTCCAGGCTCTCTACACTCTTTAAATTTCATGATTGGTGTTCTATCAGTATTGATGATTGTCATGATATCCTCAGAAAAGGAAAACAATATCCCAACCATTAACTTTTCCTCTCCGGCAGCCCCTTAAACATCCACTCTATAAGGGATTAAGGAACACGATTGGCTATTAGGTAACTCTAATTGAGCAAGTGGGGACTAGTTAGTATTGTGGAAGCTTGTAATTCCTTGTAATTGTATTAGAACCTGATAGCCTTCATTCATTGGCAGCATCGCAGCAAAAGAATTGCAGTGAGAAGAACTCCTCCTCACCCGGGGGAACGAAAATAGCAGCTGCCCTTCCACCGCCCCGCACATAAGAGCAGAGGATACGTGAAGTAGGAGTCCGACTCACAAATGTTCTTCTTCCATTAGCTGTTTCTAATGTTGGTAAGCGCTCGTGTATTTGTTGAAAGTGTCTCTTTCGATCTGAGCGATTTTGCAGCTTGTGCTTGTATTAGATTTGTTTCCACGCTTCTCTCGCAGTAGAATATAACCTCTCTGTGTTTTTTTGACATATTGATTCGCTCTCTCTCTCTCTCCCTCCCTCTCTCGCTCTCTCTCTCCCTCCCTCTTCCCTTCCCCAATTCAATAACACTCCCTGAAGCAGAACTGCTTTCTTTACAGTAGCGGCGCAACCCCACACACACATACATAGGAATAGACGAAGTTTCATAGTGAACATGCTGTGAGCAGGCAGGATGGAGATGCTGGAAGTGTAGACTGTTCTTAGAGCCGTGGTTTTGACTTTCAGAAAGTTTCCGTTACAGTGGGGCCTTGTGCTAGGTTTTGCTGCCGGTACCAGGGGTAGAAGAAGCACCAAATAGGTTCGGTTGCCAAAATGTAATGGGCAAAGGTAAAGAGAAATAATAGCTGCAAATTGAGGATAGACAGCAAATCCTATTGGCATTAGCAGATCATAGGTTAAAAATAAATAAATAACTGCAGGAGAGAGATATTTAGAACTGACTCATATTTCTAACCAGTAATTGATGATGGAAGAGGAGAACGCTTTGGCATTGCTGGGCTACTACACTAAAATGTCTGTATTGGATTCTGTACTGCATTTGTTACCCTGAACCCAGAATTCCCATGCTGATGCATCCCTTATATAAGTGGCCTCGCTGACTAAAGCTACGGTAGGCTAGGGCATGTTTACTGTTTTGGCTAACTGATTTTAAGGTTTACAGATTTAAGCAAACACAGAGTAAATAATAAATGAACCGTATTCATGTGAAATTGATTGTTTTTTATTTTAGGAATATTCGCCACCAACTTCATTAGGGAAATACCTCATGTTTAATATGCTTACATGTTTGTGCTGTTTCCAAATTTGACGATTGACTATGGATAATATAGCATAAACTATATAGCCAAAAGTATAGGGACACCCTTCGTAATTATTTAGTCCAGGTGTTTTAGTCACTTCCATCGCTAAACAGGTTACCCATTGGATACCCATTGCCATGCATTTTCCATAGACACGCTATTGCAATGTGCACACTCCATTGGCACTAGAATGGTCCATACTGAAGAGCTCCAGAAGTCCTACAATTCAGTTTGGTAAAATGGCAAACTGAGAGTTCCAGAGTGCCTCTGGAGGCATTATGAGCACAAGAGCTGTGCATTGAGCTGTGCATTGTAAGCTTCACGAAATGGATCTCCATGGCCAAGTAGCTGTACACAACCCTAAGCTCACTATGCGCAGTGGCAAGTGTCAGCTGGAGTAGTGTAAAACTATCTGCCACTGGTCTCTATGGATGAACTTGGGCGGGGAGGCAACTTCATTTAGATGCCCATGGCTTTGAATATTGATATCCAATAGCTCATATAGGCATGATGCCATGTGTCTGCATACTTTTGGCCGCTGATCACATCAGTCAAAAAATGTTTGCAGAGTGTTATGGTTTTAAAATGACCACGATTCAAGATATACAGGTACACATATGTATGAACTTGAGTAATCTTCCCCACTAATAAAAAAAAGTTTTGGTGCAAATCCGCAGACTAGCTAGAGCAAGTGCTGCAGGAATCTAGATTAGCATACGGCATGCTGACAGAATTACAGGGCTTAATGAGCCCTGAACAGTGCTCGGTGCATTAACTTGCTACCGCTGCACTTACCACCCCCAACTTTTACAGTGACAAAATGTATGTGCCTTCATATCCAACATGCTTGCTGAGCCAGTCAACGCTTATTGATCAGGACAACAAGCCCGTAGCTTCGATAGGACCTTTTATAACCGCCTTGTAATTGTGGTGCAAATGAAGGGCGAAAGATTCAGAGATTATGCAAGATCAGGGCTATTCCGAGAACAAAGCAGGAAAGAGAACGAGCAAATGATAGCCTTTATAATGCTGCTTCAAAAGCACCGAATGCCGTGTTTAAATGCGGCCTTGAACACAAGATAATAACGTTCTTGGCTCGGTTACGAGATTATAGTGCTGGTTTCATGAAAAATCAATGCAGTTTTCCTCTTACTGCTGTTAAGTCATCGCAGATAGGCTAGCTTAAACTGGAAATCGCAGTGTACCTGGTTTTTGGTGTGTTTGAAATAATCAGAATAATTGGGATATTTAAAATTTCAGAAGATGAGCACTCATCCATTTAACTGTAGGGAAAAGAAACACACCGTTAACGTAGGGCTGGAGCTGGAGGCCTACTCTTTCCGATGATATGATTGATGTTAACAGGCCAAAGAAGCCAGTAGCACAAAAAAAGACGGAGTACACTGGAAAACGTACTGAACATGCTCAGACGACAAAAGCTGGGCAAAATTGGGAGCTTACATGTTTGATGTAAAGGAGTCTGAGCTTGAGATACAGGTATATGCCTGGTATAACAATGATGCTAATGAGCACTTGTTGTCTAACGAGGTATTTTCTCCTTAGCGGATGATGTGCTACAGTGTTAATTTGCCAGGATGTATTTCCACTGGCTCTTTAGCTGGAGTAGATTATAGCTGTTAGAGTAGTAAGCCTAGTTAGCAATGAAGCCATGCTATGTTTGCTTTCTCAATTACATCCTTGGAAACGCACTCCCATCGCTAATTTATCTACTCACTGACACATACATTGATACTGTAACAAATTAAAATAAAAAAGCAGCCTTGTTTGACTTGGTCTTTCGTTTTCTCTGTCTTTGGAAGCGAAGTAATCAGATATAGTCAATTAACAAGTAACCAGAAAGCCATGCTTAGAGTATGATAATAGCTGTGCTGGGAAACCGACTAGAGAGGACTAATTGACCGGTAAACAGCTTTCTAAATATGTTGCTTGATTACAAAGTGCACAGGCACACTTTACAGCGAAACAGTTTGTTAAGAAGCTGCCTCTTCTTGCAGCTGTACGCTATAGTGCTAGCTTTGCCTTCCTCACGTCCCTCCCATGTTCGCTTATTCAAAGTTCAGGTTAAACTTTAGCCTTTTCTGTGTGCAGTATAACAGCCAAGCTAAACTGTCTGGTTATAGAGCAGCTAGTTCTAGCTCTTTAAGTAGGCAGCAAGTTCCTGTTTAGCCTGATTCCATTTTAAGCCAGGAAACAGAATCAGGAAAAGATAGCAATTGCTTTTAAGTAATATGTATACTTCTACTTTTGAAGCCGAACGTTATTAACGGTGCTTAAAAAGCCATTAGGGTCATTTTTCTGGATTAGGGTTGGTTTGCAAGTGACGTCAGTTATTTTGTAGAACTGCAACGAGGAGAGCAAAAAGACATTTTCTACTTAGGATGCAAGGGATGCCTGTGGTTGTGTCATAGGTCTAACGAGAAAACAAAGTATTCTGAGTACAAATAGTGTTGTCATGAGGAGGAGAGAAATGAAGGTATCGAGAAGAATGCAGCAGAAAGGCTTGAAACCATCATCTCGTCGCACAAGGCTGAATCCCCCGCGTCGTTTTCACATTTCCCGATTCCATATTTTAAATTCTGCAGCAGCACTTACATTCTGGCAACCTGCAGGCACAGTTTAAGGACAACCAGCTAGAAGGCCACGCGAAGAAATTGTTTTTTGTATGTATTAGCACAATCATTTTTGGAGGAGGGTAATTAACTTCACACAAGGCTGTGCTAGGATGGTTTGGAAAAGCTGAGAGGGAGAATGTAAGAGCCTCATTACTTCATGGTCAGGAACGAAAACTTTGGCGAAGGTTTTCACAGATGGCTGGGATCATCAGCTGAGTTTGAGTTGATTTTGGAGATGGCGGGCTCCACTAAACACTGAGTGAATGTCTTTAAGGTGCAATAACCTCTGTATTACTGGCTCCCGCACAGGAAAGACAAACTGCTGACGCTTAAACTGCTGTCAGCGTCCTGGAAAAGTGAAAGTAGTTAAAGCTGGGAGGGGCCTGAGCTCTGAAGGCTCTGGACTGTTTACACGCCAGTTAAATAGAAATTTTGTAGCTCGTTTGGAGTTTGTAGCTGTGTTTGGTGTGTAAAGGCACTGTGAGTAGTGCATGTGCTAGGAATTAAGAGAGTTTATACTGCCCTTGTATAATACAATCTAGATATGAAGCTCACTGAGCAGACATATGAGTCGACCTGTGACGAAAGCACACCTAATAGTGTGTAACCCTACATGAGCTGTTATTGGATTGGGCGATGGACTGTACAGCTATGCTTCGTCTTTTCTTCGTATAGTTATCTTCTATATCGCCCTCTACGCACCGCCTCTGGGGTGGGTGGGGGGGG
>JAMWET010006824.1:30000-48460 GCA_024036415.1 Prochilodus magdalenae | reverse complement strand
CCCTACCGGGTACTGTCCCCAACTGGCCACTTTATTAGAAACACCTACCTTGTACTTCCACCAACTGGCCACTTTATTAGAAACACCTACCTTGTACTTCCACCAACTGGCCACTTTATTAGAAACACCTACCTTGTACTTCCACCAACTGGCCACTTTATTAGAAACACCTACCTTGTGCTTTGACCCATTGGCCACTTTATTAGAAACACCCACCTGGTACTTCTACACAAGAGCAGCTATTTGATGAGAAACTGAGCACCGATGAAGGTTCCAGGGGATGGCTACCACAAACCGTACATCAACAGATGCTCTATAGTCTTTAACAGTACACCAACAAGTAGGAGCTGCACGGAGGTGTTTCTGATAAAGTGGCCAGGGAGTGAAAAGTGTGCATGGCCTGGCGATCTAGCTGCTCTCAACAGCTGTAATAATACCTGAAGTTTCACCATTCTTCACCAACCAGGGTGTGGAGGGTACTGGCCTGGCCTTCATCGTCTTCACTGAGGCCATCACCAAGATGCCCCTGGCTCCACTGTGGTCCGTCCTTTTCTTTGTCATGCTCTTCTGCCTCGGGTTGTCCTCCATGTTTGGAAACATCGAAGGAGTGCTGGTTCCCCTGCAGGACCTGAAGGTCTTCCCCAAGAGCTGGTCCAAAGAATCCATCTCAGGTGCGTTCAGGTTTTTTCAGCGAGGTCAGCATCACTCTGAAAATGGCAAATGATATGGTTTAGGCTCACACTCTCACACTTCAGCACAACTCAAACTGATGGTAGACGACAGAGAGTTTAGGAATCTGCCCTGAGCGAGGACATGCAGTTTGGTGGCTGTAGGCTACAGTAAACAATTGGCTATAATGGGCGTGAGAATGAATGGGAGTCTATGGGAGGAACGAGGGATGAATAAACGACACATAGAGGAGTGCGGGTCAGGGTGGCTGTGGATTACAGTTTGGGGATCTGCCCTGAGTGAGTACATGCAGTTTGGTGGCTGTAGGTTAAATGAGACAGTAGGGTTTGAATGGGGCTGAAAATGAATGGGAGTCTATGGGAGGAACGAGGGATGGAGGAAAAAAAGACAAACAGATGAGTGCGGGTCAGACCAACATTGAAATTGTACTCGGGGGTCTACCCTGAGATAGTGTATGTGAAACGGTGTCTGTCGGTCGAGCAGAAGTACAGTAGATGGGCATGTACTTTTCTACCCCATACATTCTTAATGGGAAAAAACACACCAGATCAAAAACCTGTATACAAGCACGGCATTCCCGACAAGACTGATCATTCCGGAGTGGGAACGGTGTCAAAAACATGATACAACAGTTCGACAGTGTGTCAAAGATCTCTGTGTATGGTGGTGCAGAGATTTCTACTGAAGTTAGCATGCTAACCAGCTAGCCCCAGCTGATCCTGTCTCGTAATGCCACTTTGTACCTGAAGAGGCGATAGTGAGTCACTGTAGCGCTGTAGGAGTGGAATCAGTCCAACGTGAGAGTATGAAGAAGTAGCTCTGCTGACCCGATGCCGTATTCTAACCTCCTCTCGGTCATGTTGGAGGTGCTGCTCCCGGTTAGATCAGGTAGGGGAGGTGAAAGGAGCAGGACACACGATGATGGCTAAAGCTCTTGGCTGGTGACTGCCACCACCACCGCCTCCCCACACTCTCGGCAAGAAACCACATTTGGCAGCAAACAAAAGACCGCTGGAGACGCTCCTGGAGAGGAAAGGAAGGACGTTTGACGCTGTGCTGTTTCTTCTGTAGACCTGCTGGTGAATGAGGCCCGTTGTCCTCCTGTGTTTTCAGGGATCACCTGTCTGCTGTGCTGCTGCATTGGGCTGATATTTGTTCAGGGGTCAGGGAACTACTGGCTGGCGCTCTTCGACAGCTTCGCTGGCTCCATCCCACTCCTCATTATAGGCTTCTGTGAGATGGTTGGAGTGGTGTATGTTTATGGGATGGACAGGTAGGTACAGTAGTAAAGTCAGCCTGACACCAAACACCCTTCCTGTCCTGTTCATTTGTGTTCCTGGTCGTATTAATCTCCATTCATCATATAATGTCACCTGCCGGGATATAAAGACCTTATAATGCTCACTCCGGACAGGTTCAACGATGACCTGGTCTTCATGATTGGCCACAAACCCAACATCTTCTGGCAGGCCACCTGGAGGTTCATCAGCCCCCTCATCATGCTGGTCATCTTCCTCTTCTATTTCGTCACCACCACCTCCAAGGAGCTCTTCTATATCGCCTGGGACCCTGAATCGGTGAGATTTTACCCATGATGCCTCAGATGTTTAGCACCCTCCTTAGCATCTGCCTTCCAGCAGAATTCTGGATTAGGGTTTAAGGATGGTGGTTCTCCAGGAGGTGTTAGTGACTGTTCTGTGGTTTATGAAAATAATCATTGAGTCAAACACCACAAGAGCTCGTTCCAGGAGCTGTGGAGAACATAACACCACCTATAGGTCTCATATGTCCCCCTAGAGTACGTATGAGTAGAGTAAGACCCTCACTTTCCAAAAGACAATATTTGATAAATGTTCTCATGATGCGCAGCTATAGCACTGATACATAGATCAGGGAGTGACACCTGTTTCCATGTGCACGGTACACCCATTAACATAGTTACACTACACCTGTTTCCATAGTTACCCTGCTCCCATTTCCATGGTTACGCTACACCTAATTCAATGGTTTATGAATGTGTTTCTAAGATTAAACCACATCTGTTTACATGGTTACACTACTCCCATTTCCATGGTTACACTACTCCCATTTCCATGATTACACTACTCCCATTTCCATGGTTACACTACTCCCATTTCCATGATTACACTAAGCCCATTTCCATGGTTACACTACTCCCATTTCCATGGTTACACTACTCCCATTTCCATGGTTACACTACTCCCATTTCCATGATTACACTACTCCCATTTCCATGGTTACACTACCCCTATTTCTGTGGTTACACTACTCCCATTTCCATGGCTACACTACTCCCATTTCCATGGTTACACTACTCCCATTTCCATGATTACACTACTCCCATTTCCATGGTTACACTACTCCTATTTCTGTGGTTGCACTACTCCCATTTCCATGGTTACACTACTCCCATTTCCATGGTTACACTACACGCATCTCCATGGTTACACTTTATCCATCTCTACAGTTACAGTACTCGCGTCTCCATGCTTACTCCCATCTTCATGGTTACACTTCATCCATCTCTATGGTTACTCTACCCCTATCTACATGGTTACTCTACCCCCATTTCCATGGTTACATTACACCCATTTACACCTACTGCTATGTTAACTCTACCCCTATTTCCATGGTTACACAACACCCATCTCTATAGTTACAGTACTCGCGTCTCCATGGTTACTCCCATTTTCTTGGTTACACTACAAGCATCTTCATGGTTACACTTCAAACATCTCTATGGTTATGCTACTCCCATCCCCATGGTTCCTCTGATCTCTCTGTGTTGCAGGAGAAATTTCCGACCCTGGAGCAGAAGCCCTATCCGTCATGGATCTACGTAATAATCTTCCTCCTGGCTGGAGTCCCGAGTCTCGCTATTCCTGGGGCCGCCGTTTTCCGAGCTATAAGGAAACGCTGCTGTTGAATCTGAAGCTACTGCTTAAGAGCGCCTCCAGGAGCTGGAGGAAAAGACTGATGAGAGCCGAGAGATATTTTTATTTAACATTATTTTTCTTTATGTACCCGTTATATAGCCTATTATAACTTTTCCTTATTGACGTGTTTGATACCCCTCAGTCCCCTATGCATTAAACTTTGCATTAATATTTAAACGAACACTGATGCGACTCTTCCACCTCATCACTGTCTTCATTACTGTCCTCCATCATTTGCTGCACCTGTGTCTTGTCTGTCTCATGCCTATACTTTGTAAACATAGTCCCTCTTTGTTAAAATGACACTGCTGATTATACCCGAGTACAAATGAGGAATACTGGCCTTCCAGCAAGCTATTAAAATGATTTCCAGGCCATATAGTGACATAACCACTCTGAGGAATTTCAGATAGACACAGTATTAGGCCTGAAAGAGGCCAGTGGTCTGTGAGGAAGTGAGGTCATGGTGTTTCAAAGAGTTCCCTTTCATTTGCATTTGCATTGAATATGCATCTCTGAAAGCTCACATAGCATATCTACATTGTATATACAGTGGGGAAAATAAGTATTTAGTCAGTCACCAATTGTGCAAGTTGTCCCACTTAAAAAGATGAGAGAGGCCTGTAATTGACATCATAGGTAGACCTCAACTATGAGAGACAAAATGTGGAAAAAAATTGAGAAAGTCATTTTGTCTGATTTTTAAAGAATTTATTTGCAAATAATGGTGGAAAATAAGTATTTGGTCAATAACAAAAGTTCATCTCAATACTTTGTTGTATATCCTTTGTTGGCAATGACAGAGGTCAAACGTTTTCTGTAAGTCTTCACAAGGTTGGCACACACTGTTGCTGGTATGTTGGCCCATTCCTCCATGCAGATCTCCTCTAGAGCAGTGATGTTTTGGGGCTGTCGGCGGGCAACACGGACTTTCAACTCCCTCCAAAGGTTTTCGATGGGGTTGAGATCGGGAGACTGGCTAGGCCACTCCAGGACTTTGAAATGTTTCTTACGAAGCCACTCCTTTGTTGCCCTGGCAGTGTGCTTGGGATCATTGTCATGCTGAAAGACCCAGCCACGTTTCATCTTCATTGCCCTTGCTGATGGAAGGAGGTTTGCACCCAAAATCTCACAATACATGGCCCCATTCATTCTTTCACGTACACGGACCAGTCGTCCTGGTCCCCTTTGCAGAGAAACAGCCCCAAAGCATGATGTTGCCACCCCCATGCTTCACAGTTGGTATGGTGTTCTTTGGATGCAACTCCGCATTCACTTTCCTCCAAAACACGACGAGTTGTTGTGTTTTTTACCAAAATAGTTCTACTTTGGTTTCATCTGACCATATGAACATTCTCCCAATACTCTTCTGGACATCCAAATGCTCTCTAGCAAATCTTCAGACGTGCCTGGATATGGACTGGCTTTAAGCAGGGGGACACGTCTGGCACTGCAAGATTCTGAGTCCCTGGCGTCGTAGTGTGTTGCTGATGGTAGCCTTTGTAACGTTGGTCCCCAGCTTCCTGCAGGTCCATTCACTAGATCCCCCCTTGTGGTTCTGGGATTTTTTTCCTTACCGTTCTTGTGATCATTTTGACCCCACGGGCTGAGATCTTGCGTGGAGCCCCAGATCGAGGGAGATTAGTAGTGGTCTTGTAGGTCTTCCATTTTCTGATTATTGCTCCCACAGTAGATTTCTTCACATCAAGCTGCTTGCCTATTGCAGATTCAGTCTTCCCAGCCTGGTGCAGGTCTACAATTCGGTTTCTGGTGTCCTCCGACAGCTCTTTCGTCTTCACCATAGTGGAGTTTGGAGTGTGAGTGTTTGAGGTTGTAGGCAGGTGTCTTTTATACTGTTAACGACTTCAAACAGGTGCCATTAATACAGGTAATGAGTGGGGGAAAGAGGAGCCTCTTAAAAAAGAAGTTACAGGTCTGTGACAGCCAGAAATCTTGCTTGTTTGTTATTGACCAAATACTTATTTTCCACCATTATTTGCAAATAAATTCTTTAAAAATCAGACAAAATGACTTTCTCAATTTTTTTCCACATTTTGTCTCTCATAGTTGAGGTCTACCTATGATGTCAATTACAGGCCTCTCTCATCTTTTTAAGTGGGACAACTTGCACAATTGGTGACTGACTAAATACTTATTTTCCCCACTGTATATACATGCAGGTCTAAGTAGACATACACTCATCATCGAAAGCATAGCAGCTCCTAGAAGGAAGCAGCCAACAGGAGTGAAACTTGGTGGGTGGGTTTGACATCATGAGACGTCATCAGCTGCACATGTGACGTAAAGGACGGGCTTTATCTCTGTACCTGACTGACCCGACAGCCACCACTGCAAACACTCAGCAAGCAAGGTTTGTTAGTTCAGTTGAAGTTGAAAGTGCCAGGCCACGATAGTTAGATCGAGAGAGAGAGAGAGAGAGAGAGAGAGGGTGAGAGAGAGAGACAGAGAGAAAAAGAGAGAGAGAAAAAGAAAGAGAGAGAGAGAGAGAGAGAGAGGTAAAGAGAAGGAGAGAGAGTGTGGAGAGAGAGAGAGGTAGAGAGAGAGTGAAAGTGAGAGAGAGAGAGTGAGACAGACCGAGAGACAGAACTGATAGATAGATAGATAGATAGATAGATAGATAGATAGATAGATAGATAGATAGATAGATAGATAGATAGATAGATAGATGGATGGATGGATGGATGGATGGATGGATGGGTGGGTGGGTGGGTGGATGGGTGGGTGGGTGGATGGATAGATAGATAGATAGATAGATAGATAGATAGATAGATAGATAGATAGATAGACAGACAGACAGACAGACTGATAGATAGATAGATAGATAGATAGATAGATAGATAGATAGATAGATAGATAGATAGATAGATAGATAGATAGATATATAGATAGATAGATAGATAGATAGATAGATAGACAGACAGACTGATAGATAGATAGATAGATAGATAGATAGATAGATAGATAGATAGATAGATAGATAGATAGATAGATAGATAGATAGATAGACAGACAGACTGATAGATAGATAGATAGATAGATAGATAGATAGATAGATAGATAGATAGATAGACAGACAGACTGATAGATAGATAGATAGATAGATAGATAGATAGATAGATAGATATATAGATAGATAGATAGATAGATAGATAGATAGATAGACAGACAGACTGATAGATAGATAGATAGATAGATAGATAGATAGATAGATAGATAGATAGATAGATAGATAGATAGATAGACAGACTGATAGATAGATTGATAGATAGATAGATAGATAGATAGATAGATAGATAGATAGATAGATAGATAGATAGATAGATAGATAGATAGATAAACTAGTCCTCCTGTTTCAGAGGTCTACCAGTGGTGTGTGTCCTGTGGTGAGCCCTCTGTACTGACTCTGGTGCAGTCCTCTATCGATGCTCAGCTGTGACGCAGATACGCCGACCTCCTGGCCGACCACTGCGAATGTTTGTGGTCACATTGGAAACTGTCGTTCTGTTGTCTACAGCTGTTGTTCTCAGGGGTCTTCTGAGCCCACCTGTCCTTTCTTTAGTTTTAAAGGTGACATGTTTTACCCCTGTTCCACACAGTTCAGCACAGCTCTCTGGGGTCTTAAAGGGGACCTATTCAGCTTAATTAAAAAGTTCATTATTTTATTATTTGTGGGTCTACAAGAACAGATTTCCAAGCTTCAATTTCACAAAATGTATGTTTATTCTGTAGCCATGGGTCTTTAATCTGTAGCCATGGGTGTTACGCAGGGACAGGACAAGGAGGCAGGAGGCAAGCACAAGTATTTACTGTTACACAAACAAGGTGAAACAAAACCAACAACACTAGGACAACTAGGAAACTAAACATTACTGTGGGACGGGGAAACAGAAACAACGAACATAGACTAAATCTATAAACATGAAGACAAACGACCAACATGGAGACAAAACACCAAGCAAGAACACAGGGGACTACAAGGAGTACAGGTACAGGTACAGGGACAGGTGAGGGGTGTGACAAGGGGGCGGAGACCAAAACAAACAGAAGCACATGGAACAGGACAACAAAGGGCACATGGAAGTGACAAGACAAAGAAAATCAGAGAAAACAGATAAACATTGGCAAGACCAGGCAGGATGTGACAATGGGTCTTTAATCTGTAGCCACGGGTCTTTAATCTGTAGTTACGGGTTTTTAATCAGTATCCACAGGTTTTTAATGTGTAGTTACTGGTCTTTAATCTGTAGTCACAGGTCATCAATCAGTAGTTATGGGTCTTTAATCTGTAGCCACGGGTCTTTAATCTGTAGTCACAGGTCCTTAATCTTTAGTCACAGGTCTTTATTCTGTAGCCATAGGTCTTTAATCAGTATCCACAGGTCTTTAATTTGTAGTCACAGGTCTTTAATCTTTAGTCACTGGTGTTTAATCTGTAGTCACTGGTGTTTAATCTGTAGTCACAGGTCTTTAATCTGTAGTCACTGGTCTTTAATCTGTAGTCAAGGGTCTTTATTCTGTAGTCACTGGTCTTTAATCTGTAGTCAAGGGTCTTTAATCAGTAGCCATGGGTCTTAAATCTGTAGTCACTGGTCTTTAATCTGTAGTCAAGTGTCTTTATTCTGTAGTCACTGGTCTTTAATCTGTAGTCAAAGATCTTTATTCTGTAGTCACGGATCTTTAATCTGTAGTCACAGCTCTTTAATCTGTAGCCACGGGTCTTTAATCTGTAGTCACAGTTCTTTAATCTGTAGCTACTGGTTTTTAATCTGCAGTCACAAGTCTTTAATCTGTAGTAACAGGTCTTTAATCTGTAGCTAATCGTTTTTAATCTGTAGTCACAGCTCTTTAATCTGTAGCCACGGGTCTTTAATCTGTAGACACTGGTCTTTAATCTTTAGTTACTGGTTTATAATCTACAGTCACAAGTCTTTAATCTGTAGTCAAGGGTCTTTATTCTGTAGTTACAGGTCTTTAATGTGTAGTCAAAGGTCTTTATTCTATAGTCATGGGTCTTTAATCTGTAGTCAAAGATGTTTATTCTGTAGTCACTGGTCTTTAATCTGTAGTCACAGGTCTTTAATCTGTAGTCACTGGTCTTTAATCTGTAGTCACAGCTCTTTAATCTGTAGCCACGGGTCTTTAATCTGTAGTCACTAGTCTTTAATCTGTAGTCACAGTTCTTTAATCTGTAGCTACTGGTTTTCAATCTGCAGTCACAAGTCTTTAATCTGAAGTAACGGGTCTTTAATCTGTAGTCACAGTTCTTTAATCTGTAGCTACTGGTTTTTATCTGTAGTCACTGGTCTATAATCTGTAGCCACGGGTCTTTAATCTGTAGACACTGGTCTTTAATATGTAGCTACTGGTTTGTAATCTGCAGTCACAAGTCTTTAATCTGTACTCAAAGGTCTTTATTCTGTAGTCACGGATCTTTAATCTGTAGTCACAGCTCTTTAGTCTGTAGCCATGGGTCTTTAATCTATAGTCACTGGTCTTTAATCTGTAGCTACTGGTTTTTAATCTGCAGTCACAAGTCTTTCATTTGTAGTCACAGTTCTTTAATCTGTAGTCACAGTTCTTTAAATTGTAGCTAATAGTTTTTAATCTGTAGTCACGGGTCTTTAATCTGTAGCCACCGGTCTTTAATCTGTAGACACTGGTCTTTAATCTGTAGCTACTTGTTTGTAATCTGCAGTCACAAGTCTTTAATCTGCAGTCACAAGTCTTTAATCTGTAGTCAAGGGTCTTTTTTTCTGTAGTTACAGGTTCTTAATGTGCAGTCATAAGTCTTTATTCTATAGTCATGGGTCTTTAATCTGTAGTCACTGTTTTTTAATCTGTAGTCACTGGTCTTTAATCTGTAGTCACAGTTCTTTAATCTGTAGCTACTGGTTTGTAATCTGCAGTCACAAGTCTTTAATCTGTAGTCATTGGTCTTTAATCTGTAGTCAAGGGTCTTTAATTTGTATTTACAGGTCTTTAATCTGTAGTCATAGGTCTTTATTCTATAGTCACTGGCCTTAAATCTGCAGTCACAAGTCTTTAATCTGTAGCTGCTGGTTTGTAATCTGCAGTCACAAGTCTTTAATCTGCAGTCACAAATCTTTAATCTGTAGTCATGGGTCTTTAATCTGTAGTCATAGGTCTTTAATTTGTATTTACAGGTCTTTAATCTGTAGTCATAGGTCTTTATTCTATAGTCACTGGCCTTAAATCTGCAATCACAAGTCTTTAATCTGTAGTAACGGGTCTTTAATCTGTAGTCATGGGTCTTTAATCTGTAGTCAAGGGTCTTTATTCTATAGTCACTGGCCTTAAATCTGCAGTCACAAGTCTTTAATCTGTAGCTGCTGGTTTGTAATCTGCAGTCACAAGTCTTTAATCTGCAGTCACAAGTCTTTAATCTGTAGTCATGGGTCTTTAATCTGTAGTCATAGGTCTTTCATTTGTATTTACAGGTCTTTAATCTGTAGTCATAGGTCTTTATTCTATAGTCACTGGCCTTAAATCTGCAATCACAAGTCTTTAATCTGTAGTAACGGGTCTTTAATCTGTAGTCATGGGTCTTTAATCTGTAGTCAATGGTCTTTATGCTGTAGTTACAGGTCTTTAATCTGCAGTCACTGGTCTTTAATCTGTAGTCACTGGTCTTAAAACTGCAGCCACTATTTCCGGAACTGCATAGGCCGTTTAAATTGTGTTATTTTGGCAAACTCTAATCTAGCCTTCCTGTTTTTGACGTGCTTTGCATCCTGTGGTGAACCCGATGGTGAGGTCTGCTCTTATTTGGGTGGAGGTTAGTCTTCAGCACTAAGCATATATGCTACGGTGTATTAGCCGTACCACCACTCCCCCACCAAACCCCACCAGTTCATATTAAACTAACCCAGCCTCTGCACAGAAGAGGTTCTGGCTGTGCCCCAGGCCTCAAAGCTGAAAGTCCAAACCTCCAAACATTTCTGGATCTAACAGAACCGTACACCGAGAGCAGGAAAAGGATGTGCACGGTTACCATCCTGAACCTGAATCTGAAGTCACGACAATGAGTGAGCAATTAACCTGCGGACGAGATGCGGCTGCCTTAAACAAACAAGTCAATGGCAGTGACTGACAGCGGCCTGACCTTTCTGGTGGCTCCAGCTGAAAGGAGTCTCACAGCCTCTACATCACAACATGAGTTTGAACACCTAGATACAGAAGCCCTTAAGCTCCTCCTCTACGCATGAGCGAGACAGAAAACCACAGAAGATATCAGGGCGAGGATCAGAGAGGGCTTTCTGCGCAGACAGCAACATGACTGAAAAGACCAGAGAGGTGTTGGAGATCGTGAAGGGTGTAGATCCGAACCAAACCACAGATGAAGCTGCCAGGTCGGAGGAGAGGCCCAAATGGGACAACAAAGTCCAGTACCTGCTCACATGCATTGGATTCGCGGTCGGCCTGGGGAACGTGTGGCGCTTTCCCTATTTGTGCCAGGTGTATGGAGGAGGTACGTTCGATCGCCATGCTTTCTTACGCCGGGGTGATGAAGTCGGTGCTGGTGCGCAATGAGACAGTTTCGCTTTTGAGGAAGTTTCAGTTTCCGAGCCAGCCACACAGGAAACAACCGTGAATAATGAGCATGAGGCGAGACAGTTGATAAGACTCTGCCTCGACTACAAATACAGGCGATGAACAAAGACAGCGTCTCAGATTAGGCAAATTAATAAAGCCTCTATCTACAGTCAGAGTACACAATATCAGCTCCACTGACCGTACAGGACACTCTGTAGGTGTACAGGTCCAGACTGTAGTCCATCTGTTTCTCTGTATACTGTATTACCCTGTTCTTCAATGGTCAGGACCCCCATAGGACCACCACAGAGCAGGTACTATGTGGGTGGTGGATCGTTCTCAGCACTGCAGTGACACTGGTGGTGTGTTAATGTGTGTGGTGCTGGTGTGAGTGGATCAGATACAGCAGTGCTGCTGGAGTGTTGAGACACTGTGTCCACTCACTGTCCACTCTATTAGACACTCCTACCTTGCTGGTCCACCTTGTAGATGGACAGTCAGAGACGATAGCTCATCTGCTGCTGCACAGTGCAGTGCTGGTCATCCTCTAGTCCTTCACCAGTGGACACAGGAGGCTGACCCACAGGACGTTGGCCCACAGGACGCTGCCCCACAGGACGCTGCCCCACAGGACGCTGGCCCATAGGACGTTGCATTGCTGAGAATGATCCACCACCCACATCATACCCGCTCTGTGGTGGTCCTGTGGGGGTCCAGACCATTGAAGAACAGGGTAATACAGTATACAGAGAAACAGATGGACTACAGTCTGGACCTGTACACCTACAGAGTGTCCTATATGGTCAGTGGAGCTGATAAACTGTCACAGTGAGTGTAGAGAAAGGGTGTATATATATATATATTATATATATAATGTATATATATATCTATATGTGTGTGTAATAACATTAATATAAGGAAATATAACCTGGCACCTCTTGCACGAGCCAGCTGAGTTGACATGCAAGGAAGCTGTGGTTTGTAAACTGTGCTTAAGTACAGTGCATCATAACATTCTTAGTAAAACCACATAGACAAACGTAAATGTCACACACATGCGTCTCACGCTGAGCCGTCTAGCACAGGGGCTGTGGATGTGAAATGTGATGTGTAAATAAGTTACCTAGAACACACTCGTACACAGCTTAATACACGATACTGCCTACTGAACGGAACACTCTGGGATATGGAAATGTGCCGCAGCATGTGCACCTTTGATATGCGTTTTTGATTTCTCTGATATGCAAAATGAACACCGATCTTACAATGACAAATCTTACCGATCCTTTTCTGCATCCTTTGTATGTCTGGCATAGTTGATAAGAAATGTTCTGAGCTGAAATTCAGGTTCTAAAGATCAAGTATTTACCAGGTTTCCACAAACTTTCACACAACTAGATAAAGTACATATAAAGAAATTCTAGGTTCTTTAATAATCCAGTTCACATATTTATAATTTTTGGATGTATAATAATATACATACAGGACTCAAAGGAATGGACAGTACATATAGTAGTCACAGTGATGAACAGTACATACAGGACTCACAGTGATGAACAGTACATACAGGACTCACAGTGATGAACAGTACATACAGTACTTACAGTGATGAACAGTACATACAGTACTCACAGTGATGAACAGTACATACAGTACTCACAGTAATGAACAGCACATACAGTACTCACAGTGATGAACAGTACATACAGGACTCACAGTGATGAACAGTACATACAGTACTTACAGTGATGAACAGTACATACAGTACTCACAGTGATGAACAGTACATACAGTACTCACAGTAATGAACAGCACATACAGTACTCACAGTGATGAACAGTACATACAGGACTCACAGTGATGAACAGTACATACAGGCCTCACAGTGATGAACAGTACATAGAGGACTCACAGTAATGAACAGTACACACAGGACTCACAGTAATGAACAGTACACACAGGACTCACAGTAATGAACAGTACACACAGGACTCACAGTGATGAATAGTACATACAGTACTCACAGTGATCAACAGTACATACAGGACTCACGGTAAGGAACAGTACATACAGTACTCACAGTGATGAACAGTACATACAGGACTCACAGTGATGAACAGTACATACAGGACTCACAGTAATGAACAGTACATACAGGACTCACAGTAATGAACAGTACATACAGGACTCACAGTGATGAACAGTACATACAGGACTCACAGTAATGAACAGTACATACAGGACTCACAGTAATGAACAGTACATACAGTCCTCACGGTAATGAACAGTACATACAGTAGTCACAGTGATGAACAGTACATACAGTACTCACAGTAATGAACAGTACATACAGTACTCACAGTGGTGAACAGTACATACAGTACTCACAGTGATGAACAGTACATACAGGACTCACAGTGATGAACAGTACATACAGGACTCACAGTAATGAACAGTACATACAGGCCTCACAGTGATGAACAGTACATACAGGCCTCACAGTGATGAACAGTACATAGAGGACTCACAGTAATGAACAGTACACACAGGACTCACAGTAATGAACAGTACACACAGGACTCACAGTGATGAATAGTACATACAGTACTCACAGTGATCAACAGTACATACAGGACTCACGGTAAGGAACAGTACATACAGTACTCACAGTGATGAACAGTACATACAGGACTCACAGTAATGAACAGTACATACAGGACTCACAGTAATGAACAGTACATACAGGACTCACAGTGATGAACAGTACATACAGGACTCACAGTAATGAACAGTACATACAGGACTCACAGTAATGAACAGTACATACAGTCCTCACGGTAATGAACAGTACATACAGTAGTCACAGTGATGAACAGTACATACAGTACTCACAGTAATGAACAGTACATACAGTACTCACAGTGGTGAACAGTACATACAGTACTCACAGTGATGAACAGTACATACAGGACTCACAGTGATGAACAGTACATACAGGACTCACAGTAATGAACAGTACATACAGGCCTCACAGTGATGAACAGTACATAGAGGACTCACAGTAATGAACAGTACACACAGGACTCACAGTAATGAACAGTACACACAGGACTCACAGTAATGAACAGTACATAGAGGACTCACAGTAATGAACAGTACACACAGGACTTACAGTAATGAACAGTACATAGAGGACTCACAGTAATGAACAGTACATAGAGGACTCACAGTAATGAACAGTACACACAGGACTCACAGTGATGAACAGTACATAGAGGACTCACAGTAATGAACAGTACACACAGGACTCACAGTGACCTACTCCAAACTGCTTGAGTTCCATTTTAAAACGACTGAACTACTGAGGGGTATTCATTTGTTGTGCCGGAGTGAGAGAATAACTCAGCTCATAATGTTCTGCATCATTTGGGGTTATTGATAAGCTCAGTGTGGTGACACATCACAGAGAACGTCTTTAAGGAGAACGCCCGGCTTACACAGTGACAGTACGCTGGGAAACCGCTAACTCTGACTAACCGATGCAGATCTACACAAGTAAAGCTGTCCATTCCCCATGATGCCACCGCCATCCGCAAGGTCTTCAGGATCACAACTGTTCTCAAACTCTCTGATTGGGTATCAAGGTCCTCCAAGTAATCTTACAGACACCTGTGAGCTATACTCCAGACTGCACAGGGAACAGCACTGCCAAGAAACATGTGGGTGACATGTGAAACATGCTGGGTTTGTTTTTATTTTTGAAATTTTGTTTTCTGAAATGTTAATTGGTTTTGCCCTCAGCCACCGTAATGAACGGGTCTTAAGGTTCTTTATAAAGGGTCTTTGTCCATGATGCTAGCCAGTGTCTGTTAGCTGGCATAACAGAATTAGCAGCTAGCATTCTAGCCTTTAACCTAACAAACAAACAGATAGACAGAGACACAGACAGACAGACAGACAAACAAATAGGCGTCCGTCCAGGTACCGTGCCGGATGGAGGACTGGGAGGTGAAAAAATTGACTTGTCAGCTTACATGTAGCAATGTAGAAAAATATTTCAGACTCAGCCTACCTTACATGGGCACACAAACAAAGACTCTGACTACAGAGCGACAACATGCTGCCGTGGTCCGTTATACGGCAAGTAGACAAAATAACGGAAACACCACATGAAGTATTCATGCTTATTGGCCATGTTATCATAACCAACCCCCATATACGTAAACCGTAGCTCATCTGTTGTAGCCCCCTAGACTACATCCACAGACCACCATAGAACCACCACTGGGCAGATATCATTTGGGTGGCAACTGATACTGTATCTACGCAGGGTGTTTCTGGTACAACAGCCAACCATCATGAGTATCTTGTGTGCCGTTTCCGGTATTTTGTCCACACCCGTGTATATACTGTATATTCCCCAGCTGGTTCTAATGTACATATCATGCTGTATCCGTATACCGAGGTGCTCTGTTTGCATCCAGGTGCCTTCCTGATCCCGTACCTCGTAGCGCTGGTGTTGGAAGGCTTGCCGCTGCTTCACATGGAGCTGGCCATCGGGCAGCGGCTCCGCATGGGCAGCATCGGCGTGTGGACCTCAATCTCACCTTATCTAGGGGGAGTAGGTGGGTGTTTGATGAATTCACATTATTTGTGAGTTACTTTTTTAGTCTTCAGTCATTAATATCCTCTCACTACAATACCCAGCATGCATCAGCCAAAAGCACCATATAACCACAGGGAGGTTAAGTCTGGCGTAAGTAGTCATTTGTGGGGCCCAACATGCTTGCAGACCCCCAAAATAAATGACAGGAACCTAAGTTGTAAACATTTCTGAAGGTTCAAAAGGGTCTAAATTCTTTCCCCTCCAATTCGCTTGTTAACACGTCCAGGTCTAAGCCTCTGCTGAGCCGCCTGAGGTTCTGTGCTCCTTGTTGTTGCTCGAATCGATAAAACTACCACGTTATCGTTCTCGCTCTTTCCTTGTGATGTGAAACTGAAGAGGAGAGTCTGTAGTTGATAAGCTGAGTTACAGTTCTTACACCAATGAGGCAAAACGAGGTTCAGTGCCAGTGGACTCTAGCTAGCTAGCAAACCTAGCTAACCTAGCTATCTTTAGCACTCACTGGCTAAATCCACACAGGTCATTTGCAGATCTCCCTGATATAGCCTGTGTGTTATGTGCTGCTAAGCTAAAGCGAAAATAGCCAGTCTTAGCTAGCTAGCTAGCCTTAGCTCTGGCTGAGTTAATATAGGTAATTCGTTAGCTAGCCGTCTTCATACACTCCTCGGGGCTCTATTTTTTTTCCTGTGAGGTGAAAGAGAAGAGGAGATGTTCTTACACCAATAGTTGAGTGAGCTGAGTTACTAGCTAGCCTAGCTTACCTACCTTTAATGAGGCTAAATCCACACAGGTTTTGCAGTGCCCTGATATAGCCTGTGTGTTACTAGCTAAAGCTAGCTAGCTAGCCTAGCTAACCTAGCTATCTTTATAGCACTCACTGGCTAAATCCACACAGAAGTCATTGATGAGCAGATCTCCCTGATATAGCTCTGTGTAGTTAGCAAACCTAGCTAAAGCGAAAATATAGCCAGTCTTTATGTGCTGCTAGCTAGCTAGCTAGCCTTAGCTCTGGCTGAGTTAATATAGGTAAGTAGTTAGCTAGCCATCTTCATACACTCCTCGGGGCTCTGTTTTTTTTTCCTGTGAGGTGAAAGAGAAGAGGAGATGTCTGTAGTTGATGAGCTGAGTTAGTTCCTAAACCAATGAGGGAAAACAAAGCTTGATGCCAGTGAGCTCTAGCTAGCTAGCTAGCCTAGCTAACATTAACACCCACTGGCTAAATCCACACAGGCCATATACGGCTCTCCTTGACTAGGCTATGTGTTTTATAGAGTATTCATGTTTTGAGCTCGCATCGTAATGTTCTGGTTCTTAACTGTTTTTATGTGCTGCTCAGCTAAAGCCACCTAGCTAACCTAGCTCCAGCTGAGCTAATAAAGCTAAATAGCTAGCTAGCCGATTGCTAGGTGACTTGTTTGACTGACAACTGAAACACAAAGATGTAGGTTCATAGAAAGAAACACCCTATAAAAACCACTTACTATATCAAGGAAATGGATTGGATTGGGCCAGAGTGTGTTAGCGTTAGCTAGGTGAGCTAGCTAGCATTAGAACCCACTGCCACCAATCTTTGTTTTCCTTCATTGGTGTAAGAACTGTAACTCAGCTTATCAACTGCAGACTCTCCCTGAAGAGCTACAATGATGACCAAGGAGGTATTTGGACCCACAATGAGAACCTTAGCCAGAGTAGAGGCTAGAACCCGGACGTGAAGGTTCGATGCGTCACCGCTTAAGCAGCAGATTGGGAACCTTCTGGATACTGATAAAGTGATCCACTGATACCAAGTGCTGCCTATTGATAACAACAACACACCACCCTAAAGCAGTGATCCAATAGGTCCTCCCACCTTCCACACGCATCATCAGAAGGGGATCTCCTTAGTTAGACAGAAGGTCTCCCTCTCAGGACAGCTGCAGCACGGCGGTAGGATCTGAGGAAGCAGGTTCTCAGCTGATGCGTCTGTGATTACGTTGCATGGTTTGCCAGACTGCCCCTTTAAGACACGACCGGTCCAGTGGACACTGCCCTCCTCTGTTACTGGTCTGTCTGAGTGATCCCGAGTGGTCTCTCTCGTCTCCTGTGTCCAGGTCTGGCTTCTTTGATGGTGTCTTTTTTGGTGGGCCTGTTTTACAACACTATCCTGGCCTGGGTTCTGTGGTACTTCTTCCATTCCTTCCAAAACCCACTGCCCTGGGCAAACTGCCACCAGTCCAACCTTACAGGTGAGTCTCCACCTGCAGCACAACAGGTGATCCACTCAGGTCTTACACTGCAAAACCATGGTACTCGTGTTCACGCCCCCCTTCTTCCTTTCCCCCTTTCTTCTTATTCTCCTCCTCCTCTTCCTTCTTTCTGTTTGTTCTTCCCCTCCATCTCTCCTTCTTCTTCCCATCCGCGTTTTCCCTCTCGGTTTCTGCTTGCTGTTCTCCTCCATCTCTTCATCTCCATCATCTGCTTCTTCATTCTCTGCTTTTTTACTTCTCCCTTTTTTCTTCTCTAACTTCTAGTTTTCTTTCCCTCATTCTTCTTTTCTTTATCTTCTTCATCTCCTCCTCCTTTTGTTCTTTCCTCTTCTTTTCCTCCATTTCTCCTTCTTCTTGTACTTCTCTTC
>JAMWET010006824.1:0-25000 GCA_024036415.1 Prochilodus magdalenae | reverse complement strand
AGGAGGTTTTCACAGGTAACTGGAGACAATGGGACAATATAGATAGATAGATAGATAGATAGATAGATAGATAGATAGATAGATAGATAGATAGATAGATAGATAGATAGATAGATAGATAGATAAACAGACAGATGAACAGGCAGCTATCCAAATAGATAGACAGACAGACAGACAGCTGCACTAGATGAAGACAACACTGTGAAGGCAAAGGTGCTACAGTGAGGGTGCTGCAGTGAAGGTGCTACAGTGAGGGTGCTGCAGTGAAGGTGCTACAGTGAAGGTTAAGGTGCTACACTGAAGGTGAAGGTGCAGACTGCACTGTGAAGGTGCTACAGTGAAGGTGAAGGTGCAGACTGCACTGTGAAGAGACTACAGTGAGGGTGAAGGTGCTACAGTGAAGGTAAAGGTGCTACAGTGAAGGTGAAGGTGCAGACTGCACTGTGAAGAGACTACAGTGAGGGTGAAGGTGCTACAGTGAAGGTGAAGGTGCTACAGTGAGGGTGAAGGTGCTACAGTGAGGGTGAAGGTGCTACAGTTGTGCTACAGTGAGGGTGAAGGTGCTACAGTGAAGGTGAAGGTGCTACAGTGAGGGTGAATGTGCTACAGTGAGGGTGAAGGTGCTACAGTGAATGTGCTACAGTGAAGGTGAAGGTGCTACAGTGAGGGTGAAGGTGCTACAGTGAAGGTGAAGGTGCTACAGTGAGGGTGAATGTGCTACAGTGAGGGTGAAGGTGCTACAGTGAAGGTGAAGGTGCTAAAGTGAATGTGCTACTGTGACGGTGAAGGTGCTACTGTGACGGTGAAGGTGCTACAGTGAGGGTGAAGGTGCTACAGTGAATGTGCTACAGTGAGGGTGAAGGTGCTACAGTGAATGTGCTACAGTGAAGGTGAAGGTGCTACAGTGAGGGTGAAGGTGCTACAGTGAGGGTGAAGGTGCTACAGTGAAGGTGAAGGTGCTACAGTGAGGGTGAAGGTGCTACAGTGAAGGTGAAGGTGCTACAGTGAAGGTGAAGGTGCTACAGTGACGGTGCAGGTGCTACAGTGAAGGTGAAGGTGCTACAGTGAAGGTGAAGGTGCAGACTGCACTGTAAAGAGACTACAGTGAGGGTGGAGGTGCTACAGTGAAGGTGAAGGTGCTACAGTGAGGGTGGAGGTGCTACAGTGAAGGTGAAGGTGCTACAGTGAAGGTGCTACAGTGAGGGTGGAGGTGCTACAGTGAAGGTGAAGGTGCTACAGTGAAGGTGAAGGTGCTACAGTGAAGGTGAAGGTGCTACAGTGAGGGTGAAGGTGCTACAGTGAGGGTGAAGGTGCTACAGTGAAGGTGAAGGTGCTACAGTGAAGGTGAAGGTGCTACAGTGACGGTGCAGGTGCTACAGTGAAGGTGACGGAGTCGCGTCTGTTGACTGTGTATTTGCTCTCTAGGTCTGATTGCTACAGTGAATTGGTGAAGGTGCTCTTCAGTGAAGGTTCAAGGTGCAGACTGCACTGTAAAACTAGTGGGCTCCCTGCCTCTGTTTTGCTGGTCATGAGATTGTAGGGTGCTGAGAGTGCAGCTTTCACAGTTGCTGCAGTCCATTCTGCTCGGGGTTTAACTGCTTACTGAACATCAGACGTTTCTGTGTTTTTGGTGTTCTACAAGGACGAAGTGGATGACAGGTGCTACAGTGAAAGGTGCTACACTGGCAAGGGTGGAGAGTCATCAGTCCCGCGATGTTGCTGGTGGTCTTCCTGGCCTATGTGGTGGTGCAGGCCCAGAAGGAGCTACAGTGGAAGGTTGACTATGTAGATCGGTGCTACAACACCTGAGGGTGGAATGCATTAGCTACAGCTTAGGGTGAAACCTGCTACAGTGAGGACTGGAAGGTGTACAGTCTATAGTGGGTAGGTGAAGGTGCTACAGTGAAGGTGACGGAGTCGCGTCTGTTGACTGTGTATTTGCTCTCTAGGTCTGATTTGCTTGGTCTCCTTCTTGGTGGCCCTGATCTTCACCCAGGGTTCAGGGAACTACTGGCTGGAGATTCTGGTAATAACTGGGCTAGTGGAGCTCAGTGTGCCTCTGGGGTGGTCAGGACGCCTTACAGTCGAGATTGTAGCCATGTTGGTAGTCCAGTGGGCTATTGGAGCTGAGTGGTATGGGCAGGGGTGTTTCAGAACCTCCTAGCTGGGGTAGTCATTTCTGTCCAGTGGGCTATTGAGCCCTGTACTGGGGTGATCAGGACGGATCAGTACAGTTTTTTAGTGGGGTTCAGGTTCTGGTAGCCAAGGACGTCGAGTGGTATGGGCAGGGGTGGTCAGGCCCAACCAGTACAGTCTGTACTGGCAAGCCACATGGAGAGTCATCAGTCCCCCAGTGTGTTGCTGGTGTGATCAGGACTGGATCTGGCCTATGTGGGGTAGTCATGTGCAGGCCCAGTGGGCTAAGGAGCCCACCTATGGATGCATGACTGGAACCCCCAGACTATGTGGGGTAGTCTCAAAGTCACCTTGAGGTGCAGCCCAGTAATGCATTAGCTAGGGTGGTTCGTAGCTTCATAGAGTCGGAGGGTAGTGGGTTGTAGTCATGTTCTGGTTAGGTCCACCCCCAAGCCCAGTGTGTCTGTGATGGGGTGCTCAGGACTGGATCAGTACAGTCTATAGTGGGGTAGTCATGTTCTGGTAGTCCAGTGTGCTAGTGGAGCCCAGTGTGTATGGGCTGGGGTGATCAGGACTAGATCAGTACGGTCTATAGTGTTAAGGTCATGTTCTGGTAGTCCAGTGGGCTATTGGAGCCCAGTGTGTATGGGCTGGGGTGATCAGGACTGGATCAGTAGAGTCTATAGTGGTGTAGTCATGTTCTGGTAGTCCAGTGGGCTAGTGGAGCCCAGTGTGTATGGGCTGGGGTGATCAGGACTAGACCAGTACAGTCTGTAGTGGGGTAGTCATGTTCTGGTAGTCCAGTGGGCTAGTGGAGCCCAGTGTGTATGGGCTGGGGTGATCAGGACTAGACCAGTACAGTCTGTAGTGGGGTAGTCATGTTCTGGTAGTCCAGTGGGCTATTGGAGCCCAGTGTGTATGGGCTGGGGTGATCAGGACTGGATCAGTACAGTCTATAGTGGGGTAGTCATGTTCTGGTAGTCCAGTGGGCTAGTGGAGCCCAGTGTGTATGGGCTGGGGTGGTCAGGACTAGACCAGTACAGTCTGTAGTGGGGTAGTCATGTTCTGGTAGTCCAGTGGGCTAGTGGAGCCCAGTGTGTATGGGCTGGGGTGATCAGGACTAGACCAGTACAGTCTATAGTGGGGTAGTCATGTTCTGGTAGTCCAGTGGGCTAGTGGAGCCCAGTGTGTATGGGCTGGGGTGGTCCGGGCTAGATCAGTACAGTCTGTAGTGGTGTAGTCATGTTCTGGTACTCCAGTGGGCTGGTGGAGTCCAGTGTGTATGGGCTGGGGTGGTCCGGGCTAGATCAGTACAGTCTATAGTGGGGTAGTCATGTTCTGGTAGTCCAGTGGGCTAGTGGAGCCCAGTGTGTATGGGCTGGGGTGATCAGGACTGGATCAGTACAGTCTATAGTGGGGTAGTCATGTTCTGGTAGTCCAGTGGGCTGGTGGAGTCCAGTGTGTATGGGCTGGGGTGGTCCGGGCTAGATCAGTACAGTCTGTAGTGGTGTAGTCATGTTCTGGTAGTCCAGTGGGCTAATGGAGCCCAGTGTGTATGGGCTGGGGTGATCAGGATTGGATCAGTACAGTCTATAGTGGGGTAGTCATGTTCTGGTAGTCCAGTGGGCTAGTGGAGCCCACTGTGTATGAGCTGGGGTGGTCAGGACTAGACCAGTACAGTCTGTGTGCGAGGTGAACAGTTTATGAATAAGGCATGTAGTTAGCATCATGCTAACTGCTAAAGCTACCATTATTTCTTAGCTACAGAAAGCCCATAGCTCCATTGCTAATGCTAGCTGAGCAACTTCTCAGTTTATGTTCTGTATATGTTGCAGGTGGGTTTTCCCACCCCTGAAGCCCGGACGTACCCTGGCTGGGTCTACGCCATCTGTATTCTCCTGGCTGCTGTTCCCTGCTTCCTCATTCCCCTCGGAGCGCTCTATCAGCTCTATCGATTCCTGCGGAAACGCATGGCGCAGGGCGGTACCAAAACCCCCTATGTGAACGAAGGATATGTGGTGGAGACCTAGAGATGTAACCGGACACGACTGGACTGGTCCTACAGGAAGAACACTGACCTCTAGAGGAGATACCGTGTCTATACAGCTTTCTAGACTTCTATGGAACCAGGGAAGGTGACCTGTACGGAGCGTTCTGCAGACGAAACTATGTAATAGTTTAGAGTGAAGTATTCAGGTCTTTGATATTGATGAGGATATTTATCATATTCTGATTTATTTAAGACCAGGGCATTAAATAAGGCTGAGTCACATTATTATGACCACTTCCTAATTTCGACAACAACAGAGAAGTAGCTCATGAAGGAAGTCACGTTTTCGCGTCTTTCTCCGGGTCCCACTCATCCATGCGGAAAACACTTTCTCAGGCGATCTGGGTATGCATCCATACACCCATAGATCATGTACACCCATACATGCTGATTGTCCTCCCTGGGGTGGAGGGGATCTTCCAGAAAGACCATGCCACATGCCACACAGCTAGGAATGTCCGACACTGGTTGGAAGAGCATGACCAAGACTTCCAAGTACTACCCTGGCCCCCTAACTCCCCAAATGAGCATCTGTGGGACCACCTTGATCGTTATGTTCGCTCTATGGATCCCCCCCGACACACCCTCCAGCAGGTGTGGGGTGCGCCGCAGTCAGCATGGCTCCAGATAGCTGTGACACCCTACCAGGACCTTACTGAGTCACTCCCAGCCCGTCTAGCTGCTCTCTGTGTTGCATACGACCGTGACTCTGGATATTAGCTGGTGGTCATAATAATGTGACTTGCAACTGTGTACAAAATCATCCTGTATAGGGTACTTTCTGTTGGAAGGTGTCTGTCCCCAGACAATAACCCATAAAATTGAATTTCTACATTTTTAATGTGATTCTTTTTGTTTTCCTTTAAAATAAAATAAGCTGTATTCCAAAAAATGCTGCCCCATGTCTTCATGTCAGTCCCAAAATACAGAGTGTTGGTGTGTGGGTGACCCAACATCCACGACAGCGGCCACTCAGTGAGCAGTGGTGCCCTCCATGAGTCATCCTGTTAGTGCAGCACCATTGGCAGACGGCTGCACCACGCAGGACTACATGCACACAGACCGTTACCACGACTGTCCTTAACACCACGTCACCATCACCAAAGACTGCAGTGGTGTCGTACCAGACTGTCATGGAGTGACTCAGAATGGCAGCGGGTCATCTTCAGTGACGAGTCCCGCTTTAGTCTTGGTGGAGACGCCCAACGAATCCGTGTGTGGAGGCACCGTGGTCAGCACCAAGATGGACAGTTTGTTGTCACACGTCCAGAAGGCCTGGCGTCCCTTCACCTCCACCCCTACCGCACCATCTGCAGGAACTGTGTGAGGATGTACAAGCTGCATGGGATGGATTATCACAGGACTCCATTAGGAACCTCTACAGCTCCATACCGAGACGTCTGGCGTGTTGGGTTAGCAAACACGGCGGCCCGACGCCATACTGAGAGACAGACTTCTGTATGTGTAGCTCAATAAATATTGATCATATCAGTCTAAATTTATCATCAGGTATTGATCCTGGTCACCTTTATCCTCCTTCCCAACACCACCGCAATCCCACACCTCCTCCTGAACACGTGGTGTAGAGTTTGATTGGTGTTATGATGGTTTTTGCATGTTCAGTCATTAGTGTATAGAGTCTATAGGTGTAGAGTCACTCAAAGCTAAAAGGTCTTTGGTCTAAAAGTCCCAGATGTGTTTCCAGCTGTGCCTGACTCCAGTGGGCTTCTGCTTATCAGCATCACGGTGTGGATCTTTCTGTCATGTAGACTCATCATGAGCGGCTGGTGTGGAGTTTTGATGGTGGAGGATCTTTCTGGGATGCGTGTTGCTGGGATACGCACCCTGACAGTCTGTTGGACATGCTGATCAGTATTTGGTCTGTAAACAGACGTGTTGCCTCCCAGCTGCTCCCTCTTTCCGTGGTCCATGTAGGTGTCCCAGATCCTTCATGTCCGTGGTGCGTGCCTCTTTTGTGTCCACATGACCGGTATGGGGCTCAATATGTCCATAAGACCATCCCCCTTCCTGGAGCCGTACCATGCAACCACACTCCAACTCCACCAACTCCTCCGACTGCTGGAATGGCTTTCAGACTCTCCTCTGAGCCACATACTTCACTCGTAAAGGATGCTACCATCACAACAGCATGAGTCAGAATGGAGACACATCATGTGGACGTGGATACTCACCCCAACTAAGATGTTCTTTGTATATATATTATATATATATATATATATATATATATATATATATATATATACAGGGGTTGGACAATGAAACTGAAACTCCTGTCATTTTAGTGTGGGAGGTCTCATGGCTAAATTGGACCAGCCTGGTGGCCAATCTTCATTAACTGCACATTGCACCAGTAAGAGCAGAGTGTGAAGGTTCAGTTAGCAGGTAAGAGCACAGTTCTGCTCAAAATACTGCAATGCACACAGCATTATGGGACATACCAGAGTTCAAAAGAGGACAGAGTGTTGGTGCACGTCTTGCTGGCGCATCTGTGACCAAGACAGCAAGTCTTTGTGATGTATCAAGAGCCACGGTATCCAGGGTAATGTCAGCATACCACCAAGAAGGACGAACCTCCACCAGCATCACGAGGTGACCTGGCCACTATCCTGCAAGAAGAATGGCTTAAACTCCCTCTGACCACTGTGCAGGACGCAGTATATGTCATTCCCAAGACCAACTGACGCTGTATTGGCGGCAAAAGGAGGCCCTACACCATACTAATATATGACTGTGGTCTAAAACCAGGTGTTTCAGTTTCATTGTCCAACCCCTGTATATATATATATATATCACGTGGGGTTCAAAACAAGGAGGCAGGATGTAAGCGCAAATCCAAAGAAACCAGAAACACTGAACCAGGTTACAAAAACAGACCGACAGGGAGACAACACCAAGCAAGAACACAGGGGACTACAGGGAGTATAAGAGAACAAAGACTAACAAGGAACACCTGGGAAGGGGCGGAGCTACAAACAGGTGAGGGGACTGACAAGGAGGCAGAGACAGGAGGAGCCAAAAACCAAAACAAACAGAAGCACATGGAAGTGACAAGAAACAAATCCAGAGGCAATGGAGAAAAACAGGGGGTTAACTGGACAGGACATGACAATATATATATTGAGATAGAGAGAGAGAGAGAGAGAGAGAGAGAGAGAGAGAGGGAGAGAGAGAGAGAGAGAGAGAGAGAGAGAGAGAGAGAGAGAGAGAGAGAGAGAGGGAGAGAGAGAGAGGAAGAGAGAGAGAGAGAGTAAGAGAGAGGAGAGAGAGAGAGAGGGAGAGACTGATACATTTTTTTTACATTTTATTATTTTTCTTTCTGAATTATTATTTTTCAAAGGTGAAAAAAACTACCATATATATCCATATACACAGTTATATACAATATATAATTTTATAATATACAATTATATCCCGTTAATATCCCATGACCATTATTTATTTATTTATTTATTTTTTGTTATTACATTATTTTTTTCAATTAATATTAATGGTGTAAATTTGAAAAATACAAATAAATAGTTAAATAAACTGTAATATTACAGAGTCATATCAGTAACAGCAATACACTAATATAATAGAGCACCATAATACAGTATATCTGCACATTCTGAAACTGCTGTTAGAGGAAAGAGTGGAGAGCTACGGAGGTATTTTCTAACACCACCCGTCCAGCATAAGCACTGGCCTGCTGCCGCACGTTTGGGTGCTGAATGAATGAATGACTGACTGAATGGATGAATGGATGAATGAGTAGCTGATAAGAGTCTACTGTAACACCATCTATTTACCATGTAGGTGTTTGGACAGCACACAGTGCCGTGCTGGGTCCCTGCCGGGAGCCCATTGTCCTGCTGGCTTCCTCCTGTCTAAGAGGGATTAGGAGTGATGAGGATAACACCCGCTAGACATGAACCATGGCAGATAATCATTAACACCGCCGGTGTTAGGAGCTTCCAAATTCAACATTCAAATGTACAGGTGGCAAAGGGCCCGGACTCTACACTGTTCCCTCTAAGGTCCTCTTATAGCATCTCTGTGGTTTTATGTAACAAAAACAGCCATAATTCATTTTTACCTGATGTCTGTTTATGCTTTAGGATTAAAGGAGCAGTGTGTGACCCCTAGTGGTGATGTTGTGTATTGCCACCCATATACGCTGCTTTAGACTATCAAAAGATCCTAATGATGCTGGGAACTTTTTCCGAGAAGACCTTTAACGAAGCGGCGGATGTATCAATATACTGGTGCCTGTGGTGTCATATTAACTGCTACACCATTTAAGGTGGAACGGGAAAGTTAAAACAAGAGGCTGGAGAATAAGAAGCTGAATGTCAGCACCTGGAATGCTAATCTGCACTACTTAAGGTGGAACGTTATATTCAAGCTGAATGTCAGCACCAGAATGTAACTGCTGTGCCATTTAAGGTGGAATGTGGAAATCTGAGCTGGCGAATAAGAAGCTGAATGTCAGCACCAGAATGTAACTGCTGTGCCATTTAAGGTGGAATGTGGAAATCTGAGCTGGTGAATAAGAAGCTGAATGTCAGAACCAGAACGTAACGGCTGTGCCATTTAAGGTGGAATGTGGTAATCTGAGCTGGCGAATAAGAAGCTGAATGTCAGCACCAGAATGTAACTGCTGCAGCATTTAAGGTGGAATGTGAAAATCTGAACCGGCAAATATGAAGCTGAATGTCAGCACCTGGAATGCTAATTCTGCACTACTTAAGGTGGAATGTTATATTCAAGCTGAATGTCAGCACCAGAATGTAACTACTGCAGCATTTAAGGTGGAATGTGGAAATCTGAGCTGGCGAATAAGAAGCTGAATGTCAGCACCAGAATGTAACTACTGCAGCATTTAAGGTGGAATGTGGAAATCTGAGCTGGCGAATAAGAAGCTGAATGTCAGCACCAGAATGTAACTGCTGCAGCATTTAAGGTGGAATGTGGAAATCTGAGTGGGGAATAAGAAGCTGAATGTCAGCACCAGAATGTAACTGCTGCACCATTTAAGGTGGAATGTGGAAATCTGAACTGGCAAATAAGAAGCTGAATGTCAGAACCAGAACGTAACTGCTGTGCCATTTAAGGTGGAATGTGGAAATCTGAGCTGGCGAATAAGAAGCTGAATGTCAGCACCAGAATAGTAAATGCTGCAGCATTTAAGGTGGAATGTGGAAATCTGAGCTGGCGAATAAGAAGCTGAATGTCAGCACCAGAATGTAACTGCTGCACCATTTAAGGTGGAATGTGGAAATCTTAGCTGGCGAATAAGAAGCTGAATGTCAGCACCAGAACGTAACTGCTGTGCCATTTAAGGTGGAATGTGGTAATCTGAGCTGGCGAATAAGAAGCTGATTTCAGCCTTGTAGTTTTAATGCTGGCAGTATTAAAGACTGCTATAGCGCCACTCAGTCTGTAGTTTGTCCATTCTGGGCTACTGTAGAAACATGGCGGTGGCAGCCTCTGTTAGAAGACAAGCCCCTTCTATGTAGATATTAAGGCTCATTCTATGCTAACAAAGACACAATGATTGGTTGACACAGCTGATCATACACCAATGAAAACATAGTTTTGCATATTATATTCCATTTCTTACATTTTGCACACCGCTCCTTTAAACAAGCACGTTTACATTTTTGGCTCACAGCAGTTTGGCCCCACGTATTCTGAAGTTACGTGTGGTGTTTCAGCCTGGACCTTTGCCCAACTTTGCAAATGAAGCACAATTTCTTTAGGGCAGCCAATCAGAATTCAGCTCATTTGCATACAAGCCCTTTAAAGGCCCAGTAACACAAACAGCCTGCTTGGTGCTAAGGGTTAAAGAGAGGCGGCTGTTATGTCATAAAGCATACAGCGGTGCTGTAACTGGACCTCAGCGGAGAGACAGAGAGAGATAACGTCACCCGAGTGACATGGTGGTCTTTTTTTTTTGCCCTCCTCTGTGGGGGTCGCCGGTGACATTGTCCCTGGGCTGTCACGTGCTGTGGAACATGCTGGCTGGGTTGGGGCTGCTTTTGTCCGCGCGGTGGCCCGTTCTGCTTTTCTGGCACTTTCATACAATGGTGCCCGTGTACTCTGTTATGTTACCAAGCTTACTCTCACTACGGCTGCTGCACTCCAGGCCTGCGGTCAAGCACCCCGACCCAGAACACATGGCACAGGACATCACGGCCTCGGGACGTGGCTAAGGGACTCAGGAACAGGAAGATCAAGCGGTAACCAGAAGGTAAACACCACTGTATGGACTGTTGCTGCTGGGATTTGGTGGTTTGCGCGTGTTCACTGATTTGCTCAGTGATGCTCAGATGTAAACACATAGGACAGTGAAACACTGGTGGGGAAACTGGCTCTGATGTTCTTACAGTGGTCGTAGTGGGAACCAGGGTCTCCATGTCTACAACACACATACAGACACCACCAGTGAAGCTGCACGTGTCTTCTGTTCAATGGAATGCCGACGGTGGAGATGATGAACACCTGGAAAACCTGGAAATAACAAGAAGCTTTCTTTGGGGACTACTTTTTGCCTCACAGCGCCCTCTTGCAGCACGTATCCCTCCACCATGAATGGAGTTTAAGGCCTAAACCTTCATAAACAGTGTCGCAGACCGCAGGCAGCATAGCCATAACCATCTCAAGTAGCAACTTCTTGTGAGGGAGCTTTTTAATTCTGGAGAAATTTGGGAATTGTGGTGGAATTCCCGTTCCAAGTAGCTCCACTGCTATGCTAAACTGATCTATAGGCCCGCATGAGCAGCTGTGTCTTTACTGAGCTTAAGGTCACCCGGCTTATTTGAATCCAGATGTGGTTTCTCTGTTTCCTGCAGAATGTCTTTGAGAGCGGACGCAGCTCAGTGCGGCGGCGTGGTGGTGGAGTACGAGAGCGATGACATCAGAGAGGCGCGAGAACGGAAAAAAAGGAGCATACCAGGTAAGCAGCTACAGCTTCACCTGGACAAGGCAACCACCATTGGGCCCAAAGAAGCAGGCCTGCTGAAAAGGCTACATTGACCCAGCTGACCTCACTTACTCCAAACGTAGTCCATCAACCACAATGTGTTGGGTGACTGAAGTTAGCTTTTTTAGTTTTAGCACGGTGAACCATATACCCCACTTGTTAGCATGCTGCTAACCGCACATGTAGCTGTTACTTCATGTCTAATAGACTTAACTATGTGGTATCGGACACATTGGATGTGTCTCAGTTGTGCATTAAGACTAATACTAACTCGTGTTTAAGCATGTGGTATGTGTAGTATAGTTACAGGTAACCTAGTAGAGTAAACTCAAAAGTCCTCAACGCATATTTAGAACCAGATGACTTTTGAGACCAACACTGATATTATCCATTACCAAAGAAAGTATAATAAAAGTTTATTTTACACAGTAAACTTCGGTTGAAGTATACATCCCAAGTGTAATAATTATAATATTAGTAATTATATAATGTAGTAAGTATATTATTATTAGTGTACTCATAAGTAATAATTAGTAGGACTAACTTGGTTTTAGTCTATGGAAGTTCACTTACAGCTTAAAGTATATTTTTAGCAGTAAGTGTAGTAAACTTTACTATCTCTACTTTACATCTAAGTTTTATTTTGTACTGAAACTATACTAACACTAAACTCATAGATTTACTGTTTGTTTACTCGTGAAATAATTTTATCACACTTTTTAGTTCATGAACATTCTTATAAAAAGTTCACTTTAGGTATATTTTTAGCTGTAAGAGTAGTAAACTTTACTATTTCTACTTTACATGTTTACATCAGTTTTATTTTGTACTGAAACTGCATATTTACTGCTTGTTTACTAGTTATATACTTTTATCACACTTTTTGGTTCATGAACTTTCTTATGAAAAGTTTATTTTAAGTCTATTTTTAGCTGTAAGTGTAGTAAACTTTTGATGCTCATCTAATTTACTTTGAAATTTTGCTCTTTACTGTAACTGTACTAATACTAAACCTATAGATATACTGCTTGTTTACTAGTTAAATTATTTAATCACACTTTTTAGTTTATGAAATTATAAAAAAGTATATTTTTAGCAGTAAGTGTAGTAAACTTTTAGTGCATAATCTACCTTACACAAGTTTTATACTGTACTGAAACTATACTAACACTAAACCCATAGATATAATGTTTGTTTACTAGTGAAATAATTTTATCACACTTTTTAGTTCATGAACTTTCTTATAACAAGTTCACTTTAGGTATATTTTTAGCTGTAAGAGTAGTAAACTTTACTACTACTACTTTACATCCCAGTTTTATTTTGTACTGAAACTATATATTTACTGCTTGTTTACTAGTTATATACTTTTATCACACTTTTTGTTTTATGAACTTTCTTATGAAAAGTTTATTTTAAGTCTATTTTTAGCTGTAAGTGTAGTAAACTTTTGATGCTCATCTACTTTACATTGAAATTTTGCTCTTTACTGTAACTGTACTAATACTAAACTTATAGATATACTGCTTGTTTACTAGTTAAATAATTTTCAGTTTTTAGTTTATGAAATTATAAAAAGTTTACTTTAAGTATATTTGTAGCTAATGTGAACTTTCTACTTTTATGAGTTCTTTTAAAAAGTTTACCTAAAGTATATTTTTAGCTGTAAGAGTAGTAAACTTTTAATGCTCAACAACTTTACATTTAAATTTTGTTTTGTACTGTAACTATACTAAAACTAAACCTATAGATATAATGTTTGTTTACTAGTTAAATCATTTTATCACACTTTTAGTTCATGACGTTCTTATATAAAGTTCACTTTAAGTATATTTTTAGCTGTAGGAGTAGTAAACGTTCAGTGCACAACTACTTTATATCTATGCTTTATTTTGCACAGAAATTCTACTATAAGTTACATACAGATATACTATAAGCTTACTAGTTTTTGGTTTATGAAAGTTCACATGTATGTATACTCCCAGTAAAATACCAGCTTTACACTGCACTTCCACTTGTAGGTTCAAGTGAACTAAACATAAAAGTTTACTGCCTCTACTGTAGATTGTTTTTTGCACTTCAAAGTACATGACTAGGTTTCAGTTTAGGTCTTATTTTTTATTTATACTTTAACTGGCCTTTTACTGTACTTAAAGTAGACTTATGCTATGCCTGGTCAACCAGCATGACCAAGTCAGGTGACCGGCTAAACTTTAGACTAGCATAAAATAGGCTTAGACCTGAGTGAGCATAACTAAAACCACTAGCAGCCATTTTGAAAGTTGCGTTCATTGTTGATTTGACATAATTAAGCTTGTGATGATTTTAGGCCTCTGCACGTGGATGAATCATGAAGCCGCAGAAGCTGCGGAAATCAAACCATTAGCTAGCATTTGTCTGTTTATCTAAAAGACTGATTGGTGTCAACTTTAAGGCATATGTCATCTACCACTGTTTCCCTTAGACTCCATACGGCTTTGATTTAAAGTTTTCGAATGCTGAGGAACTGAAACTGAACCTTAAGGGCTGCGGCTAGCACCATGCTACCAGGTTTATAAATAAACCTCTTTCAGCTACATTAAGCTGGTAGCTCCATTGCTAAAACCAAAAAAGCACATTTCAGACACCAAATTTGTTTTTGTTTATGTGTACCTACAGTTTTTTTGATGGGCTTTAGCATTAGCATTCTACAGATGTAGCTTTAGTATTCTGTATTAGTGACATTAGCATTCTGTAGACGTAGCATTAGTATTCTGCAGAAGTACCGTAAGCATTCTGTAGAAGTGGCATTAGCATTCTGTAGCATTAGCATTCACATTCTATAGAAGCAGCATTTCTGTAAAAGAAGCATTAGCATCCTTTAGAAGTAGCATTTCTGTAGATGTAGCATTAGTGTTCTGTGAAAATAGCATTAAGATTTTGTAAAAGTAGCGTTAGCCTTCTTTAGAAGTAACATTTATGTAGATGTAGCATCAACATCTTGTAGAAGTTGCTTTAGCATTCTGTAGCAGTTGCATACTGTAGAAGTAGCATTAGCCTTGTGTACCAGTAGCAGTAGCATTCTGCAGAAGAACCAATAGCATACTATAGAAGTAGCATTAGCATTCTGCAGCAGTAGCATACTGTAGAAGTAGCATTAGCATTGTGTACCAGTAGCATCCTGTAGAAGTAGCATTACCATTGTGTACCAGTAGCATACTGTAGAAGTAGCATTAGCGTTGTGTACCAGTAGCATACTGTAGAAGTAGTATTAGCATTTTGTACCAGTAGCATCCTGTAGCTGTAGTATTAGCATTCTGTAGAAGTGAAATGACAGATGAATTAGTTTGATGGGAAAAGGATAATGCGGTGTACAGCTCAGAGAATACTTCCTTATCTATGCTGATAGATATCTTCTCCATCTCTCAGGATCTGCCCTCTTCTACCTCAAGGGCCCCAAGTTTCTCATCTACGTCAGTGGAGCCTTGTCAATGTGGGTAAGAAGCCTCTCAGTACTGAACTGTGAGCCATGGTTCAGCAAACAGGTAGTATCAGCGTACCTTCTCAGATTTCTCGGCAGTGGTGGTGATAGGAACCAGACGCCAGAAGAGCTGAATGGCTCAAAAGGCCCACTTCTGGAATGTTATTTAAAGCGGCATTCTACCAGTTTTCCAACATTCCTGTATAATCCAGTGTTTGACGTGTAAACAGAGTGATTCAGAGTGGGTTTGGTGTGAAACGGTCCAGATGTTCTTTACAGTGGTGGTGATGGAAACCAAGGGTCTCCATTTCTACAACACACTAACAACACACATCTAAACCACCGGTGAACCTACACGTGTCTTCTAAAGGTTATATGGAACGTTGGTGATGGGAAAATCTGAAAAAACCTGGAGATAATCAGTTTTATTGGGGACTATTTTGTCTGAGTGCACCCTTCACGTATCCCTCCACCATCCATGGAAACTAAAGCCCAAATATTCTCAAAACTATAAAACAACATCTCAGACATCGGCAAAGATCGTACATAAGGTAAACCAAGATGGCGCATGCAAGTGCAAGTCTAGGGGGCGGAGTCAAGTCTTGCATCATCTGTTGGAGCAACTGCTAACAGCTAACAGCTAGCGGTCACAAACATGACCACTTCATGTAGCAGCTTTTTGGGAGGGAGCTTTTAGAGGGGGTCTGGTTCCATTGACCACCACTGTGAAGGGTTCGTTCATCGGAACCTTCCAGAATGCTCCTCAAGCCTTTCCGGACAAGCTGAGACTGATGGCATGGTTTAATATCCTGCTGGAATGTCCTGTCACGGTGGGGGTACATGAAGTCCACCGGTCAATGACGTCTTTAGGCTGACCAGTAGACTCAACTAATGTCATGAGAACACCAATATGGAACCACCACCACCCAGCACAGCCTTGTTGACAAGTGGGGTCCATGGCTTCATGGGGTCTGGGCCACACACCATCAGTCAGAAACAACCAGTACCGTCACGTCACATGTTGCCAACCGTCTAGGGTCAAGTTTGCAACCTCACGAGCCCAGGTGAGGTTCTATGTCTGGTGTGGTGGTGTTAACACCTGGACACTTGGATGGGTGCTCTGCTCCCTCTTTCACCACCACTGTGAAGAATTCTGGCTCAGTAAGTTTCTCTAGACCAAACCCACTCTGAGTGACTCAGTTTACATTTCAACCGGTTAGTTGCGCAGAAGTTCAAAGATACCACGAACAGTGATATCCTGTATCTGTTGCCAGGGTGACCGCATGTGGCACTTTGCCATCTCTGTTTTCCTGATTGAGCTGTACGGACGTAACTTACTGCTGACCGCCATCTTCGGGCTGGTGGTGGCCGGCTCTGTTCTTTTACTGGGTGCTCTGATTGGAGACTGGGTGGACCGAAACCCGAGAAACAAAGGTACCTGGATCCTCTTACTAAATCTCTCTGAATCTCTCGTTACAGGCCAGACACCCTAATCTCCATCTGCTGTCTCTGTAGCGTATGGCTGATTACCATAGACCTGTGTTTCTTAACCCTGGTCCTGGGGGCACATCTGATTCGACTTACCAGATAACAAGCCCCTTCAGAGTTGCAGGAACGATGTCATGTGACCTTGGTAAACCAATGAAATGCAAGGCATGTCTTTTGACATGGATGTGAGCCACATTACATTCCTGGCGAGTGATATTATATCAGCATGTAGCATTTCTGTAGAAGTAGCATTAGCGTCAGGTAAAAAGTAGCATTAGCATTCTACAGATGTATTAGTATTCTGTATTAGTGGCAATAGCATTTTGTAGACATAGCATTAGCATTCTGTAGAAGCAGCATTTCTGTAGATGTAGCATTAGTACCCTGTAGAAGTACCGTTAGCATTCTGTAGACATAGCATTAGCATTCTATAGAAGCAGAATTTCTGTAGAAGTAGCATTAGCCTTCTTTAGAAGTGACATTTATGTAGATATAGCATCAACATCTTGTAGAAGTTGCATTAGTATTCTGTAGCTGTAGCATATTGTAGAAGTTGCATTAGTATTCTGTAGCTGTAGCATATTGTAGAAGTAGCTTTAGCATTCTGTAGCAGTAGCATACTATAGAAGTAGCATTAGCATTTTGTAGCAGTAGCATACTGTAGAAGTTGCATTAGCCTTGTGTACCAGTAGCAGTAGCATTCTGTAGAAGAACCACTAGAATACTGTAAAAGTAGCATTAGCATTCTGTAGCTGTAGCATACTGTAGAAGTTGTGGTAGCATTGTGTAGCAGTAGCATACTGTAGAATTAGCATTCTGTAGCAGTGGCATATTGTAGAAGTAGCATTAGCATTCTGTAGCAGTAATATACTGTAGAATTAGCATTAGCATTCTGTAGCAGTAGCATACTGTAGAAGTAGCATTAGCATTCCGGAGAAGATCCATTATTAAACCAATGAAATGCAAGGCATGTCTTTTGACACTGACATGAGTTACATTACATGGTGTAACCTCAGGCGACGGATTGGGAAAGATTCCACCGGAGTGTTATCTTGCAAGTGAGGTACCGTCACTCATCAGACCACACCCCATGTTGCCAGTCCTCTAGGGTCCAGTTAGCAACCTCACAAGCCCAAGTGAGGTGCTGTGTCCAGTGTGGTGGTGGTGTTAACAGAGGCACTCTAGTGGGTCTCCTGCTCCCATATCCCATGGAAGCTAAACGCTGCCCTGACCTGCGGGATATGTGTGTGGGACCACCTGCATCGACTGTGGATCTGATTTCTGGCAGTTGCTTGTCTGTTCTAGCTGGACGCCGCTGGTCATTATCATTAAGCACCTGTGGGTGGCAACTGTGGGTGGTGATGTCCCCCATTGACTTCTATTATAAGGTTAGAGTCTGTGAGTGTTCCGTCGTTTAGGACAGTTACTGTCTGTGGTGATCCACTGTGCGCTACAGACACAGCAGATAGGGATCCGGTTGGAAACGTTCCAGAGGATTCCTGTACACTAAGCCAAAGTAAAGATGCCATTGTAGCCTGGAAAAACTGCTGTTGTGGAGTACTACTGAAACCTGAGGGTCACCGAGGGTCAAATGAGGCTCTGCTGCTTTTTGTGAGTACTGAAACGGTTCTCTGTTCTTCCCTGCAGTGGCCCACGCGTCCCTGTTCATTCAGAACATCTCCGTGACGGTCTGTAGCATTGTGCTCATGTTGGTGTTCTCATACAAGAAGTGGATTGAACAAATCTGGGACGGCTGGTTAACTGTGAGTTTACATTTAAAGTACTCATATTATTCATATAGCGGTTTCTGTACATACTAGCGCTGGCCGATATTAATAACTTTCAGTATTTTCAGACGTATCTCAGTATCACCCATACACAAAGGTCAAGGTCAAATTTATATATATATATGTATATATGTCTGTGTGTGTTCATATAAATATGTATGCTTGTGTGTATATGACATACCTATAAAAATCTCCTAGTATATGTAAATATTAAACGTATATAACGTAACCTGTATAAAAGTATAGACATATACTGCCATGTATCACCCATACACGAAGGTCACGTAGGTACATATATGAGACTTTCATATATGAAATATAAGCCAAGATGAAAAAAATAAATAAATATATATATATATATATATATATGAGCATACATATTTTTATGGGCCTGACATATATGACAATATATGAAACTGTGTTCCAGTTTCTAATAAGATTCATATTTATATGTTATATATATTTATATTTATATATATATATATATATATATATATATATATATATATATTATATATATATATATATATATATATATATATATATATATATGAGCATACATATTTTTATGGGCCTGACATATATGACAATATATGAAACTGTGTTCCAGTTTCTAATAAGATTCATATTTATATGTTATATATATTTATATATATATATATATATATATATATATATATATATATATATATATATACCTACGAAAATCTTTAGTGTCATCTTTTTATACACATGTAGACATACGGCCGTCTATATATGTGGATGTTAAACATGTACATATTAAACATAGACGTATACTGTATGTCAGTATCAGCCCATACGCAAATGTCAAATATGTAGGTATATAAAACTTTACTTTATGATTTTCATGCTCAAATGAAGAAAATACATACATATATAAGAAACCTATTAGAAACTGAAACAGTTTTACATATTGACCTATATGTCTGGCCCATAAAAATATCTATATGTATGTTTGCTTATCTATATGTATATCACATATCTATAAAAATATCCAATGTTATTATATTATTATATGGTATATGCCACATACATATAGGGTATTTCCTTAACTTTATTAATATATAACCCTATATGTATGTGGCATCTACAATATAATAATATAATAACACTGGATATATATATATATATATATATATATATACTATATATATATACTATATATATATATAGTAATAAAGCTAATTAGAAAGCATGAATAAATATGTACTGTTAAATATATATATTGGTTTTGGTTTTGAGTTATGGCTCCATGATAGGAAGACATACAGCTGGGATAAAAGTGCTGTCGGGTCTGCTGTTCAGTCAGTCATGTTATTAATTAGCACCGTCTCTGTCCTGCAGTAGCATGTGTAGTAACATGTTGCATCACGTGACTCACTCAAGGTGGTTTGTTATACGGTGGTGATCGTCCTGGCAGATGTGGCTAACCTCGCCAGTACAGCGCTCACTATCGCCATCCAGAGGGACTGGATAGTTGTCATCACGGGCTACAACCGCGGCCATTTAGCAGGTAAGATAAACGTCATGTGAGTTACATGTCAGGAGATCGTCCAATCAGAGAACAGATCAGGGATAACACTCACTTTAGCCTTAAATTATGTTGAATAACCCCGCCCCTACAGAAAAGTTCAAAGGGCACTCCAAAAGTCTCCATTCAGAAATTTAGAATCTCCAGTAAAAAATTTACAATCTCCATTCTGAAATTTAGAATCTCCATTCAGAAATTTAGAATCTCCATTCAGAAATTTAGAATCTCCATTCAGAAATTTAGAAACTCCAGTAAAAAATTTACAGTCTCCATTCAGAAATTTAGAATCTCCATTCAGAAATTTAGAATCTCCAGTAAAAAATTTAGAATCTCCAGTAAAAAAATTAGGATCTCCAGTAAAAAAAATTAGAATCTCCAGTAAACAATGTACAATCTCCATTCTGAAATTTAGAATCTCCATTCTGAAATTTAGAATCTCCATTCAGAAATTTAGAAACTCCAGTAAAAAAATTAGAATCTCCAGTAAAAAATGTACAGTCTCCATTCAGAAATTTTGAATCTCCATTCTGAAATTTAGAATCTCCATTCAGAAATTTAGAATCTCCAGTAAAAAATTTAGAATCTCCAGTAAAAAATTTAGAACCTCCAGTTCAGAAATTTTGAATCTTTGTATAAAATTAAAAATGACCAATCAAATGGAATTTTAATTCCAAAATCTTAAATCATCAATCTTACCAATCAAAAGTTTGGAATTTTTGTTTATAAAGTTTTTTAAATCATCATTCAGAATTTTAGAATCACTTTCCTAATATTTAGAATCAGCATTCAAAACTGCAGATACATTCAAAAGCTTACGCTATTCAAAATTTTAGAATCACCATTCAAATTTTTCCAATTACTAGTTATTCTAAAAATGTAACAATAGTGTATTCTTGGTGGCGATACATCTTTAGAAAAACTCTTTAGAATGATTTAAAGATATTTTAAAGGCCTTCATTAAGATCTCTTGATAAAATCCAATAATTTTAGAATCACTGATAACAGGTTTAAAAAGAAATTCACCAAAGGTTTAGAATTAACAGTCAAAAGTTAAGAATCACTTTTTTAAAACTTCCAGTCTGAATTCTTTAGTGTATTCTTGTACTGACTTTGTTTGATTGTTTGTTGTTTCATGTCTTTCATTCTTTGAACACGTGGTGGTTAATCCTTCCTGTTGTAATAGGGATGAATGCCACCATGCGGCGGATTGATCAAGTGACCAACATCCTGGCACCGCTGGCTGTAGGCCAGGTCATGACCCTGGCCTCAAACGTGGTGGGCTGTGGCTTTATCCTGGGCTGGAACCTTGTCTCGCTGATCGTAGAGTTCATCTTCCTGTCCCGAGTCTACCGCATCGTCCCAGCGCTGTCTGTCAAACCCCCACCTACGGAGGAGGAGAACTTCCTGGAGAAGAAGAGGGAGAGGAAAAGTTCACAGGGTAGAGTGTGCACTCTCACATGTTCTAGCCTAGCCTCTATCTCCTGTATCTGTAGAGGACAGATCAAGGACGGGTCTTATCTCTGTACCTGACTGACCCAACAGCCACCATTACAGACATCCAGCGAGCAGTGGTGTCCTCCATGAGTCCTCCTGTTAGTGCAGCAGCTTTGGCAGACGGCTGCACCACGCAGGACTACATGCACACAGACCGTTACCACGACTGTCCTTAACACCACGTCACCGTCACCAAACAGAACTGCTAGTGGTGTCCGTACCAGACTGTCATGTGTGGATCTTCAGAACATCAGCGGGTCAGCGGGTCATTCTTCAAGTCGCCCCGCTTTAGTCTTGGTGGAGACGCCCAACGAAATCCGTGATGTGTGGACTTGGCACCCGTGTTGTCAGCACCATTAGATGGGACAGTTTGGTCGTCACATGTCCAGAAATGCCCTGGTGTCCTCCAGCCTCCACCACCTACCGCAACATCTGCAGGAACTGTGTGGTGATGTTCAAGCTGCATGGGGATGGAAATTATCACAGGACCTCCATTAGGGAACCTCTACTAGCAGTCCATACCAGAGGACGTCTGGCGGTGTTGGTTAGCAAAACACTGGAGGTCCCAACCGCCATACTTCTCTAGGTACCAGACTCGTCCTGTATGTGTAGCTCAATAAATATTGATCATATCAGTCTACATTTATCATCAGTTATTGATCCTGGTCACCTTTATCTTCCCTCCTAACACCACCGCACTCCCACACTAATTGCCATTGTATATAATCAAATATGATATATTCTTCATATTGTATAATAATCAGGTGAGCAGAGCTCTAATTTGCATCTCTGTGCCTCAGGTAAGAGCTCTCTGAGACCAGCGGTGTTCCTTACTGAAGATACTAGCAGTGCACGCCTGAGAGAGCGGACCTCCATGCTGCCCCCGTGCCTCCGTCGGCTTCGTGGGCTCCTCAGCACCTGCAAGGAAGGCTGGAGGGCGTACTACAGGCAGCCTGTGTTCCTGGCAGGTTTGGGCTTGGCCTTCCTCTACACCACCGTCCTGGGCTTCGACTGCATCACTACAGGCTACGCCTACACCCAGGGCATTAGCGGCTCCCTGCTGAGCTTGCTGATGGGCGTTTCTGCTGTGGCCGGCCTGCTGGGAACCGTCCTGTTCACCAAGTTGCGCAAAGCCTACGGGCTGGTCAACACCGGCATGATCTCCAGCTGCCTGCACCTGGCCTGCCTGCTACTGTGCGTGTGTTCTGTGTTTGCTCCGGGTAGCCCTATGGACCTCGGCGTGCTTATGCAGGGTAACGGGACAGATGTGGGAGGGATGACCGGAGGTGGGCACCAAAGACATGGATACACACTGCAGGTAGGCAGCAATCAGCCTTTGCTTCCTGACCGCTCCTCCATTCACTGGACCAACAACACCGTGCTCTTCGAAAACGTACCAGCGGGGAGCACGCCCGATTCCTACATGTCAATCACTCTGCTGTTCCTCGGAGTCATCACGGCTCGAGTCGGTGAGTAGAGTCATTGTTCAGTTGACCCCAAAGCTTATCCTGGAGCTACCATGCTACAGCTTCAGTAGCATGCACGGGGTGGTGGTGGTGGTGAAGAGGTGGGGCTTTGCCTTTTGCAGTATACGACACCTCTATTGTTTAACAGACTACATTAACATAGTTGGTTGTAAAATTCAGGTGAGGCTTAACCAGTTTAGAGGCCAAGTTCACCTCTTTTGTGGGTAAGGATTTAACAACTTTGGTCTTTGTGCTGGTGCTAATTATATCTTTCGGCCTAGGGGGGGGGGGTGGTCTAAGGTCAAGAGTGTCCACGTCATTAATGCATTGGAATTTACATGCCTAACGGTCATTTATGGCTTTGCGTCTGTGCTGCAATTAGTAGCTTGTAGTTTCGAACTTTAACCTTTGGCTTTAAATTAATGGGTTGGTCCCAAACCTGGATATTAGTCCAGGAGTCAGCAAAAGTCCGAAAGTTTAATCGGTAACTGAGGTTTAGCTGGTAGTACGAGGATCATGATTTGTTCTGGCTGTGACTGTAGCTAACAAAGCTCTGTCTGAACCGACTGTATAGTACCAAACTCAAGTCTGGGTGAGACTGGGGGTAGCCCAACAAGAGCTCTTTCTAAAGCTGACCTGTAACCCAACAAAACTCTACTCTGGATCCGACTGATTATGCCCAACAAACTCTGTTCCCATTGAACCAGACTGTAAAACCAACAAAACTCTTCTACACCCGCTGTATCCCAACCTAAAGCTACTTGTCTGAAGCCGAACTGGAGGGTGACAAAACTCATGTCTATCGAAGGGCGGAGGCTGTAGCCCAAAGCAAAGGAGCTCTGGTCTGAACCGACTCCTGTTATCCGCAAGGCAAAAGGCTCTGTCTGAACGACTGTAGCCAACCACCCTCTGTCTTAACCGACTGTAGCCCAACAAAAAGCTCTGGGGTCTGATATCGACTGTATCACACAACAAAGCTCCTTACTGAACCGACTGTCCCAACCAAAGCTCTGGCGTGAACCGACTGTAGCCCAAACACAAAGCTCTTGTCTTGACACTCGACTAAATCCCAACAAAGACTCTCTGAACCGACTGTAGCCCACACGCAACTTCTGTCCTGAACCGACTGTAATTCGTTCATGTCACCTGTCTGAACACGAAAAAAATAGAATACACAAAACTCTGTTGAACCGACTGTTAGCCCACAAAACTCTGTCTGAACGGACTGTAGCCCAACAAAACTCTGTCTGAACCGACTGTAACCCAACAAAGGCTCTGCGTCTTGATATCCAGACTGTATCACCAACAAAGCTCCTGTCTGAATCCAAGCTGGGTAGTGGCCAACAAGGACAAATCTCTTGTCTGAATACGCCGCTGTATCGCCGAGATCCAAAGCTCTGTCTGAAAACCGGACTCATGTAGCCCAAGCAAAGTTCTGTCTGAAAAAGGGACTGATCCCACACAAAGCTCTGCTGGTCCCGACTGTAAATCCCAACAAGCTCTGTCTGAACCGACTGTATCCAACAAAGCTCTGTCTGAACAGACTGTATCCCAAACAAAGCTCTGTCTGAACCGACTGTAGCCCAGACAAATCTCTGATCCCAACAGAACCGGTCTTGTAGCCGCCAACATAGGGGCTGTCTGAATCGACGGTAGCCCAAACAAAGGTCTCATGTCTGAACCGACTGTATCCCAACCGGAATAGCTCTGTCTGACCGACTGTATCCCAAACAAAGCCTGTAGTCTCTGACGACCCGACTGTAATCCCAACAAAAGCTCTGAAGGTCTCTGACTGTATCCCAACAAAACTCTGTGCTCAACTGACTGTATCCCAACAAAAGCTCATGGTCATCAAGCCGACTGTCATCCCAACAAAGCCTCTTCTCGAACCGACCCTGTTATCCCAAAACAAAGCTCTGTCTCAACCGACTGATAGCCCAAACAAAGCTCTGTCTGAACTGACTGTATCCCAACAAAGCTCTGTCTGTTGCGACTGTTTCCCAGTAAGCGACTGCTGGCCCAACCGAGCTGTATCCCAACAAATCTTCTGTCCCTGTATACCGCGAAACCGGAAAAAACTCTGGTCCTGACACCGACTGTATCCCAACAAATCTCTGTCTGAATCACTGTAAATCCACAAAGCTCTGTCTGAACTGACTGTATCCCAACAAAGCTCTGTCTAAACCGACTGTATCCCAACAAAGCTCTGTCTGAATCGACTGTATCCCAACAAAGCTCTGTCTGAACCGACTGTATCCCAACAAATCTCTGTCTGAATCGACTGTATCCCAACAAAGCTCTGTCTGAACCGACTGTATCCCAAAAAAGCTCTGTCTAAACCGACTGTATCCCAACAAAGCTCTGTCTGAACCGACTGTAGCCCAACAAAACTCTGTCTGAACCGACTGTAGCCCAACATAATTCTATCTGAATCTGACTGTACACAACAAAAATTTCTCCACACGTTCCTAACATCCCCACTACACTCTTTTCTCGTCAGGCCTGTGGTCGTTCGACCTGACGGTGACTCAGCTGCTGCAGGAGACCATCTGCGAGTCCGGCACGGGTTGGGGGGGGGGTGT
>JAMWET010006823.1:0-27567 GCA_024036415.1 Prochilodus magdalenae | reverse complement strand
GGTGCAGCGCAGCATTAGTTATTGTTATGTAAAGCAACATTGCTGCAGCACCGAACTGTGAGGTTCCATGTTCAGTTGATCCAGGCTATCTAATATGCAATGTTGCACAGGAGGAAACACCCCACCACACTGGAGAGTGGCAGAGTGACGAGACTTCTAGCTCAGTTGGTAAGCAGCCCCAATCCACAGTGCTAGGGAGCAGTTGGCAGCAGTTAGGTGCCATTGCCTCAAAAGGCACTTGTTCGTCGTGTTCTCAGGTTCAGGGAATCAAACCGGCGACCCTCCTGTCACCTAACTCCAGCTCACGACTGCCTCTTCAGTTTGGACTCTGTATTTTAAACCGTGCTTACATCAGGGAGAGAGTGTGAACACAGTCCCCTCCACTGTCAGAAATTATAAACAGTCCAGATTCCAGCATTGGGTATTTACCCCCCAACTGTCAGTAAGCTGGCAGTGTTTGTGATGCTATGTCAGTCAGTCCAAAGTCTATCTAAGGTAAATAGCTCTAAATTCAGACATGTGACTTTGAGGTGGGATTTGCGCTAACTTTAATCAGTTTTACAGGTGTGTTTAACATTTCTAGGTGTTGAGTAGGGTCAGTGTGAGTGCTGCCTGTCTGTACTGTTCCATGGTGACTGAAACTCCCTGCTCATCTATTGTTTCTCTAGCACCTTTACACTCGACACCCTAGGACATTATCCCCCCCAGGGTTACTACCACTACATACCACTACTGACCAGGGTAGCATTCACCCACTACTGGTGTTAGTGGTGTTGTCCAGCCGGTGGATCGCAGTGTGACCATGGTTCTGTCCTGAAAGTAGTACAGGTTTAGTTACAGATGTACCTCACATCAGATTAAAGCAACACAGCACAGCAGTGTTAAAAGTGTTACCATTTATTTACATGCAGCATATTTACATTACAGGATATTTATACATGTATCATCCGATATACGTCCCTTCAGATTTTATAGACCCTCCTCAACTGTTCTATATTTGATCAGTTTTTAACCTCAGAATAATGTGCTGAACTCTGAAGCACTTCGACTCTCTTCTTCTTCAGACGCCGCTCTCTCCTCTGCCTGGGAGGTCCAACGAAGCATAGCACAGCATCATCTTCTCCAACCTGCAGACATTAAACAACAGCATATTAAACTCCAGCTACAGGCTTTGAATGCCTCTTTAAGACCCCCAAAAGGAGGAGGAGCTGGATTCTACAGTCACACACAGAGACTCCCCAATAAAAATACACCAGTGCTTCATCAGAGATAGATGACTCATACCAGTTAGCTGTGAGTGGTACTGCAGTACCTTGTCAAGTTTTTCTACTGGCTGGGTTCCTTGTAGTCTCACAGGAACACACTGCTGACTCTGCTGCTTCACCCCAACTGCCAGGGAAATATATTCATAGGAATCAATATGTTAAACATGATCAATGGTCAGAATCTATATATACCACGGTGGTCATCCTATGGTTACTTTAGCAATGAACTGGTTCTTAGCATCGCATCGTGAACACTCTGAAGAACCCTACCTGCGGTTAGAACAGTGTTTCTCACCCTGGTCCTGGAGGCACCCAGGAGTAAGTCACTAGTCCTAAAACCGCTAGTTTAAATATCATAACTAAAGCAGAACGCTGTTTGGTGCTATACAGAACCGTCTCAAAATGAAGATCTATATGGAAACCATCTTGGCTATAGCAGAGCTGGGCCCAACCCAGTTGTTTATAAAAGAGAAGTTTTTAAAAAAGAAGGTTCTTTAGCTAGGAGAATGACATGTTGTTAAAGGGTTCTCCGCATCGTCGAAAAGGGTTCTTCGCCTTGAGGAGAATTGCTGTAGATGGGTTCTATATGGAATCCTTTTCAAAGGGTTCTATTCCTACGAGTTTGACATTATAAACCATAGCAATTTCATAACCTCTTTGCTGCTATATAGAACTCTCAAAAAAGAAAAAGTCCATATTCTCGATCAATCTGAAGAACCTTTTCATGATGGACGTGTAAATCATGCACTCTTAAATCCTGCATATGCTTCTTTAAATGGATTGTGGTTCTATATAGAACATTTTTCTTGTGAAGAACCATATGTTCTAGGTGTGTGGGCTGGGTCCCACCTCCTGTGGCCAATGTGCTTCACTATTCAAGGTCTACTTCTCGTCTACACATAAAAATATGGTGATGTGGAACACACTGAGCATGTAAAGAGAACCTACTTTAATTCTGGTTCTGTAGATCCAGTACACACAGTGGAGGAGAGTAGAACACACAACAGTGGACAGGCATACTGACCAGCAGCTTCCAGCAGGCACTACAGTCACTGGATAGAGGAGGGGGCGTTAGGGTGTCTGGGGTTTGGCAGGGTCTACTGTAAAGAGACAGGAGTAGAACTAAGTGGTTTCTTACTGGTGGGTGCAGATCCAGAACTGAAACACTAATGACTCAGTAAAGTCACAGGCTATGAAGACATTAGTCGTTAACTAGAAACACAGAGAGACCTTACCATGGAAAAAGAGAGTCGGGTGGTCCTGTTTCCATACAGACAGACATCCTCCGCCGGAAAGCAAGCTCGAGGCTTCATCTCTGATAGGCCATGTTTTTCTGTAGAGCGCAGTAGTACAGGCCCAGACATCTGATTTCACTCACGTTCCTCACCAGGAGATCGCTGGTTGTGCGCTGAAGAAAACTCCACAAAATGGAGTAAACGTGGATGAGCCTCATTATGGATAACCATGTGCTCATGTGAGGATGTTCCTAAACAACACAATGCTATTATTCACGTCTTCCAGTTACAATCACAGGAGAGAAACAGCATTGGCTCCTGTTTTGACCTTCCACCTCCATTCTTCTCCAGGATCCTGGAAGAACCAAACCACCTGCCAGCACACAAACCACACCTTAGACTGAACAAATGAGGGTGCAGATTCCACATACCTTTACAAGCCTTTATCAGGTTTTCTTAAACAGGTCTCATGGTAACCAGACTGAAGGATCCAACATAGAGACTAAAGACACAGTCACTTACACAACATGAGAGTGATGACTCCTGACTTCTCCATCTCAGAGGAATGGTGCTGGGGCGGCATGATGAGCGGTGTGAAGGTCTTTGAAGCGGCTATAGTCAGTGCTGAAATCTGATTGGTCCATCGTCAGTGGAAATGTTCTATTTTCGATTACGTCTAAACCGCATGTGGTAGGCTAATCTTAATGCTCAGACAACAAACAATGAGAGATGGGCAAACTAAGCTCATACTTTCCTGATTGGCCACTTCTTAAGAGGGTGGTCCTTTGAGTGATCAAACAAGGGAGTTCATGCTGTGGTTTGCAGGCTCAGTTGGCTAAAGAGATGGCTTTATAAGAGAGGACATGGTTAATTTAGAAGACACTTTTATTGAGCTGTGAGTGAACTTTTAACCAGAGTGTTTTTTCGTTTAGATCCTGTATCAAAGACCATAAACTCAACTCAGCAAAGCAAAGCAAGTCCCTAAACACACTAAGTAGTGATACTCGGACATTTCCTAAGTGAATGTAGGGAGGGTGTCACTCGGGGAGGATGTACTCTGGATGGAACAAAAGTATTGGGACACCTAGAGGAGGCTTTTCATTGATAGATGCATGGCCTTTATATTGAGTTGTCCCCTATTTTGAGCAGCTATAACAACATCCACTCTTCTGGGAAGGCTTCCTACAAGATGCCGCAGTGCAGTGCTGTGGGAATTTATCATCGTCATCTTCGCCTTTTCCATGCTCAAGGACGCTTTACAATTGGAACAATGTACCAAGATAACAAGAGAGTCATCAGCCCAGTGATTCCCCAGACTCAGATGTCTCAGAGTCATTTAGAGATTCCGAGAGAGTAGTCTTACTGCAGGGAAGATCTCACTCCGTGGACTACTACTAACTATACTAAACCCTAAAGGCCGGGAATTCCCTTAGCCACAAGGGGGGCAATTATTTTCATTCAACTGAACACCACCAGACCATGCAGCTTCATAACTGCAGTGTAGTGTCACTAGGCCATCCCACCCAACAAGGCCTTGTAGCTTCCAGCATGTTTCATGCATGCCATTGGATTGCACCAGTCCAGGCAGCCATGTAGCCTCAGAGCAGCTGCACAGTCCCAGTCTTGTCTCAAAGCAGCAATACACTGTCAACTCAAGCAAGCAGTAGCTGTGATGTAGCATTACTTGAACGTCCAGATGCCTTTGAGCCCCAGATGAAAGAGCTCTTGACACCGATGTTCTAAAACCAGGCGTTCTGGAGGTCTTTAGTGGATTTTCTAAATTAAACAAATCTAATACAATATCTGATCTGGAATTTTGGGAGACATGGGTTCCAGTAGTGTAGAGAATAAAACAGAATTGAGGAATTCTGGTCCAATACAAACCCAGAACCTGTACAGCTAGAGACACTGATCAGTTTCAGGTGGGCTCTAACATTTTTCCAGAGCTCTATGTCTCTATGCGTGATCATGAGGTGGTCGTCTCTGACCACAGGTGTTTCCATGATGTGTTTGTGCTGCAGTCTAGGATATATATTCTTTATTTCAGTACCACTGAGAGGTCAGTAAGAAGAAAACCTTCTTGTTCCAGCTTCCCAAAGATGACAAGAGACCCCAGCTCTAACTGTCAGTCACTGTGCCACATTCTGACACTCTTGCTGACTTTCCTCCTTTGTGGCCCTACTGGGGGAAGTTTGGATGGCCTATTCAAGATGGATGACACCCCTACCTCTCACCTGCCACACTTTGTCCATGCAGGTTTTACAGCCGAGCGTAGCTGAAGTTTTTAGGGGCCTGAAATCAACAGGAGGTCTCCATGACTTACCATTCTGGGTTGGCCACCATAGCACCTACATGATAGCCACCACAGTGTCAACTCAAATTCTTTAGGGCAGCCATCACAGGCAGTTTGGGTACCAGTCTAGGTTAGCTAGGTGCAGCTGCTTGGCTAATAGCTGGTTCAAGGAGAGTGTTGTTGAGAGGATGTGACAACAGAGGTTAGTGGCCTGGTTTGACCTTTTGGGAAGATTTCCTGTTTGTGCCTCTTTGATGCTTGTCAGCTTTCAGGCTTGAGGTTGTGTGAGTGGGTGGGGGAAGGTGCTTCTTCACGCATTCTAGTCAACAACTACATTTCCAACCAGCATCTGAGTGGGCGTATTGGCCAGTGCAGAGACCTTTTTGATTCATGCCAGTGCCAATTTCGCCATGGTATATCATTTTCCAGTCATCTCATGGCAACATCAAATAGCTGCTTATCTCTAGACACAGGCCTTTTGTATTGATTGTACAGAGGACCCACTGCAGGTCTCCAAGGGCAAAATCTTTATCGTAGTAGGGGTCATCACTTCTCTCACTTCCTATGAAGGCTTCAGTGTTGTAGCAAGTAACAAGCAAACATCAGCACAGTGAGCAAACCCTCTGTGAACTTTGGTATGTCAGGGCATAGAGTAGGGAGGCATGTTGGTGCATTGTGTAGTCCTGTTGTCTCACAGCAGGATAAGGGGTTTGATCTGGGTCCGGGCTGGGGTATTGAGGGTTTGTGTGGAAATCGCCTGTTCTCCCTGTTTCTGTGTGGGTTTCCTCATGGTGCTCCGGTTTCCTCTTACAATCCAGAGACATGCAATCAGGTAAACTGGAGATGCTAAATTGGCCCTGGTGTGTATTTGTGTGTCCGCCCTGTGACCCATTGGTCGCCTGTCCAACATGTCTCCTGTCTTCCACCCAATAAGTGCTGGGATGGGTCCAGCACCCCCAGCAACCCCCAGAAGGTATGTCACTAAGAAGGACCCCTGAAAGATCCAGGTTGTCGCCTGAATTAAATCATTTACATTTACATTTACGGCATTTCGCTGACGCTCTTACTCAGAGCGACTTACAAGGTTAATCATGTTACAGGTGGGCCAATGTAGTGTTAGGTGTCTTGCCCAAGGACTCTTATTGGTGTAGCACAGCATAGTCACTCAGACTGGGATTCGAACCCCAGTCTCCCACGTGTGGTGGTGGCTCTCTGGCGGGCAGTGGTGTTATCTGCTGAGCTACACCAACCACTATGGATGATAAATCATGGATGACCTTTTTTTTAAAACCATCTTCACGTTTGATCCAGGGATCCTGGAGAGCAGAACACCTGTAAGACAGCAGTCACACTTTACACAAAGATAGACCAGCAGATCTGATGTACTGTTACAGAACAGTCTCATGTGTGTGCTCTTACCAGAAAACCAGACTAGTGAACTCATTTCCCCATATAACTAGATGACTCGGTACAAGATGGAGCTAAAGCTGTTAAAATGAACACATGAGCTCAAGTTTACTTACTCATGAGAGTGATGAGAGAGACTCTGTCTCCACAGAGACTGGAGGCTGGGGGTGGCTGAAGATGCTGAGGGTTACTGAAGCAGATGTCTGAGTTGAAATCTGATCCCCATGGCCTACATCAGTGGAGCTTTTCTAGCTTTGTGTACAGCGTAGTGGTTTTTCTTGATAAGCCAACCCACCAAAGAGAGACTCTACTTTATAATTGGTCTGTTCTAGAGAGGGTGTGATTAACCTGATTTTACTGTTCTTTTTTTCACATTTCCTGTGACCTTAAAGAAGGGACACAGGGTTTTGAGTGATGCCACCACTTCACAGTTCCTTGAAACACAATGTTTAGAGATTTGTGAGTGTGATTAACTCTGGTATAAAGAATCATCACACTGTGTAGGTTCTCTCCTGATTGAGGAGATCTGTCTAGAACCTTTACTATGATGTGGAAGTCAGTTTAAATGCGTTCTTTAGGAAATCTGAAAGGTCTTTAGGGAGACTCCAGAGGTTATCCTGAGTACCCCTATATTTTGAAGGCTTTAGTCGGGTAATAGCCAAGAAAGTAAACAAGAACCCAAAAGATGAGCTAGTTATTGAACCCATCAGCTGAGTATGATGTTTCAAGGGAGGTAAATCAGTGAACTGCTCAGGAATCCAGCCGTATGGGTCTACTGTTAAACACATGTGCCTTGCATGGGACAAAGAAGCTTTGCCTTAAGTGGTTGTGTGATCAGCCAAATGATGCAGCTAAACATAAGTAAGCCGTTGGGCTTCCTGAGCTGAGCTTTAATGTGTGGCCTTGTATGACTATAGGCCAGTCTCAGTTACTGACGGTGTGGTTTGAGCTGCAGGGTCTCATTGTGGGTTTCCTGTTTAGGCATGTCTGAGCTGCTGCTGAGCTCTCAAAGACACACCTCTATCTGATCTTAGACTCAGCAACTGTTCCACTCTCAACTGAGCATGTATGTTCGAGTTTGTTATTGAATGCATCAGCCAACACACTGACCTGCTTGTTGCTGTTGTTGTTGTTGTTGTTGTTGTTGTTATTATTATTATTATTATTATTATTATTATTATTATTATTATTATTATTATTATTATTATTATTATTATTATTATTATTATCATTATTATTATTATTATTATGTGAGCCCATTGCTCACATTCAAATGCATTCAAAGTTTGGGAAACTGGTCCAAGAGAACTGTCTAAAGAAGAGCTAACAATGGCCTTCATGAATTCTGATCTGTGTGTGGTAGAACTGAGCTGGAGGATGTCGGTGTGTATGTGCCTCTGTGTGTTTTGGCTTTCTCAGAAACTGAAAGTAGTGTCTGTTTGTCTCTGCACCTTTAACAGGCAGACGTTACTAACCACAGATGTTTCCATGGCTGTGTGAGTCTGTGTGTGGTTCAGATCAAGTAACATTTGAACAGTTTTATTTACCAGTTTGGTTTTCTTCATTGTACTGAACTGTAACTGTATATTAAACTTGTTCATTTATAAGATACTAATGAAGTCTGATTCTAGGTTAGTTGAACCATGTGACTCCTACATGTGTTTCCTACAAACCAACCACACATTTCTATTTTTGCTTAAACAGTCAGTGCATTCTTTTTGTATGTTTGTATCAGAAACACTGCTAAAAGACAGCCAGCTGTCGGATTCACATGTACTCATTAGCTGGAATAGAGATGTCTGCTGCTTGATTTCCTCTAGTTTTCGTCTTACTGACTGGATTTTGCCAGTTGTATTCTCACTGTACTGTATTGGAAGCTCTGTCATCATTTATCTGTGAAGGTTTTGGATTGTATGTTTGTGTTTTTGGTTGTTACCATATAAATTATGTTTACTGTCTTTCCAACTACTAGAAATGTTGCAATACAGCTGTCATACATTACTAAGAGCTGATCTGGTCTGATCTGTGCAAGTTGTCCAAAAGGCATAACCATAAACTGAAACAGCCCACTGTCTGTAATGAATGCAATCTTGGGCGAGTTTTGCCTGGCAGTATCCACTACAGAGATCAAGGGGAACTGAACTAAGGTCTTTTAATGATAAAGCTATGGAGGTCTACAGTACAGAACAGGTAGAATGATGTTAGGTAAGTCTTTGGGGCCAGGATTATCCAATGGCAGTTGGCTAGTTATGTAATTATGAGGGTGAAAAAGGGAAGTCTGCCCTCGTTGGAGTTGAGTTGGTGCGAGAACACAGTCACCATCATACATAAACTATGCTAATGCTAGTAAAAGTTGCACACAGTTTATTAGGATTCAAGTCACCTTTATTTACAGTGAACAGTGAGAATATCATTTCCAAAAATGGTCATAAAGATAAAGAATCAAATGTTTGTCTAAAAGTACTCTTCACTATATTGTTTCTGGACAATCACACACTTTCTAACAATTAACACTGAAAAGACAACAGTATAAACACGATGAGAGGGAATGCGGAGTAGTGACAGAACAGGACTGTTCCATGAAAAGGAGGCCTTCCCATCAATACTGTCACCAAATGCATTACATTTTACTCAGGACACATGAATCAAATCTGGTATTTGCAAGATCTTTACTAAAATCTTCTCGTAGATCTCCAATGACCTTCAAACATTTGAACTCAGTCAGTAACAGAAAACTACATCAAACTCCAGCCTCCTAGACCATACCTCTTCAACCTCCTGAATGTCCACCATCATCCTCAGAAGGTCTACACTCTCTCAGCTTTAACCTCAGAGTATGTGCACAGATCAGAGCTTTCAGCTGTCCTCTTCTTCAGCCGTCTCTGTCCACTGTTCGGGATGTTCAATGAAGCATAGCCGACATCACCACCACCACCACCACCACCACCACCACCATCACCAACCTGCAGGTATTATGCATACATTCATCTCAATACACCCAATAACCCACCCAGAGAAATGAGCTGCTCTGAGTGGACTGTATTTAAATGAGTGTATAATATGAAGTGTGCTGTGTGTGTTATTACCTCATTATGGTTCCTCATTTCCATATTCCCTTCTCGGTCAGTTGTACCAGCTGTTATGGTTGGGAAGGACACAAAATTATGATAATGATGTTCTTTGTTCATTTGCAGAGACGACTATGGCACAGTTCTAGATGTTTTATATTAGTGCATGAGAGAGAGTACCTTTAGTCCTCCTTCTGATGATGCAGTACACACAGGTGGAGGAGACGACTGAGGCGAGGAGAACACATGCAGGACACACACTGACCAGCAGCTTCCAGCAGACACTAGAGTCTGATACAGGAGGGGTGGAGGGGGTCTGGAGGGTGAAGTGTGTCTGGAGGGTGCAGGGGGTCTCATGAGACTCAGCACATGGATCTGTCATGCCTGTAATGGCTAAGAGAATAGAACTGTATTAATTAGACCAGCAGAACCTCATTTACCATTCTAGGAGACATTTTAACTTTTGAAGGAGACCCAGATCAGAAGAACCAGTAGGTCAGAATGAACAGACTCACCCAGGAAAGAGAGGAACGTGGTTCTGTTTCCTTCATGATAAACGTCTTCTCGGACTCTCTCTCCATTACTACCTCTAGTAAACTTTATCTCATGTAGAGCGCAGTAGTACAGGCCCAGGTCTGACTCAGTGATGTTCTTCACCAGCAGGTCGTAGGTTCCTTTGGAGTTGTTCCACACACGAGAGTAATGTGGAGGTGTGGTGTCTTCAGTTAAGTGAATGAGAGGAGGTTGCTGCTCATTGGAGGGTTTTATAATCCATACTATCTTTAGTTTACCCTGCTGAGTGCGGTCACAGTAGATGGTGACGTTGTCTCCTGGCTTGACTCTGATCTCCACTACGAGTCCAGAGATGCTGGAGATCAAAACACCTGGAACACAAAATCAAACCCAGATTAAACAAACATGTACAGAACCAAGATGTTCTGATGGTTCTAGAGTGTCACAAAGTCCATTATGAGATGAAACTGAACAGATGTGAAAGTTTACTTACACATGAGAGTGATGAGAGCAACTCTCGATCTCTCCATCTCAGAGACTGGTGCTGGGGGGCTGGTGATGGTAAGGGTCTTTGAAGCGGATGTCTGTGCTGAGATCTGATTGGTCCACGTCAGTGGAACATTTCTATTTTCCATCTTGGCCCACAGCATAGCGGTTAGTCTTGTCGTTCAGACAGCTCACCAATTAGAGACATGTAAACTGATCACATGATCACTGCCTGATGGGTCACCTCTGAACACTGTGGTGTTTGATTTAGACATGTGACTAACCTCACTGTTCCATTTCTTTGATTCTGGGTATGTAGGTTTAGAGTCAGCAGGATTAAACCCAGTAACACTGACTTTAAACAAGCACACCTGTCAATCAGGCTACAACTGTTTAACTCTGAGACTGTAGAAGTGTACAGTAACAGTCCTGGAGTGCTGGAGTTCTCCTGGTTCTAACACATCTGGATCCATGAACTACCTGTCCAACTGACTGAATCAAATGGACTAAGGTATATACATACAGTACTGAGGTCAGGCCTCAGAATAAGCTGTGCCTGATGGGTGTGTGGCCTGGTCAGTAAAGACATGAATGTGGTCTCTGACTTTTGCACAGTACTGTATTTTACAGAATATGGTTCAGGTCTTATTCTAGTACAGTTAATAATCATCAGTCAGTCAGGGCCACTCTACTTGTCAGTGAACCATGACCTAAGCTGCAGGGTCTCACTGTGGGTTTCCTGTTTTTGTATGGCTAAACTTTGATGCTGGTGAGATCTCAGACCTGATATTGTGTATGTGATGATGGAATGAACAACCACCTTTCCATTAAGCATGAGCATGTGTGACATGTATGAGTTCTGGGTAACATACTGACTCCTTTTCATCATCAAATCGAACCAGTTACCAATAATCAGTGTCAGAGTCCACTGTTTAACTGAAGTGTATTCAGACAGACATGGAAGGCCTCAGACAACAGTAGATGGTAAATGGAACTTGAGGAGATATAGAACATATACATGCATACAATGGTTAAATACCAATGACCCGGTGGTCCAGCAATTCACAACAGCTTAGCTTGGTTGTCCTGATCTGAGGTATCAGTCAGACATCATTAGATGTGTAAACTGATAGATGTATTAAGAGCTCTGATATCTTAAACAGTGGAAAAGTCGTGAGTGGATAAACCTATGAGCATCATGAAGGGGGTGTTCACTGTTGTACTGTCAGTCTCTGCTGGATTTAAATAGCAGTATAAATGTTCTCATGTTCTCACGGTTCTGTCTGGCTTCTCAGCGTATAAACATAGCCAGGCTTTTTGTGTGGTTTACTTAGAAACTGAAAAGGAGCTTCTGTTTATTTCTGTATTGATGAGGCGTCTGTTTCTAACCACAGATGTTTCCATTACTCTGTGTGGTTGGGGTGGGGAAGGGGGAGGAGCCCAATTGCCACTTGAGGTAATGCATCACCCACCAGGATCACATTCTTCTTCACTGTGTCTCTGAAATGTAAAGCTTTCATACTCTGTTTACCCCTGAATGTTTGTAGAACCAGTTCTAAGTCAGTTTCATCATGAACGTTGCACCTACCCAACATAGAACTGATGTGAGAACACTGAGCTCTCAGGTTAGATCAGACTTGGTAACTCCTAGCTGTATAGAACTGTGTGTGTATAATGTGTAAATCAGACACTAAACCTGCTTCAGCTTCTAAACCAGGCCTGATCCTCCCGTCTACACAGTACAGAGCAGATGGGAGATCAGTCAGTACAGAGAGTGAACAGGGGTCTGATGTGTTCTGAGCTGCAGGGTCTCATTGTGGGTTTCCTGTTGTAGCGTGTCTCTATCTCTGTGTGGGGGAGGAGTCTCATACATCACTGTTTATCTGAGTTCATACTGACCCACCACACATTTACAACCTTGCTTAAACTTCACCTCATGACCACCACTACAGTCACCCTGCTGTAAGACCACCAGCCGTATCATTCAGTTTCAAATCTTAAAAACTTGAGGTCTGTGATGTATGGAAAATAAAAGTACTTCCTGTTTAAAGCAGCTTCTCCTGAGAAAACCTTCCTATCACTGAAATTTGGTCTCTTTGAATTGTTTGAACAGGGTGTTGAGTATCTGTTGTGCTAGCAGGCATAAGCACTGCAGCAGCAGAACAGTCTCATTACACCTGGTGGAGTTGGTTAGGTAGGCGGTTCATGACTATTGATTATTTTCCAGCAGATGAAGAAGACTTTGACTTCAGTACAGTAGAGGTCTGTATTCCCACCAGAGTCACTACGGTATTGTACAGCATGAGGCTGATTTTCACTTCAGCAGATTCTTAACCGACATGGTGCAGGGAGTTGTGGGACAGAACCTACATCCATACAGGAAGTCCTGTAAATTTATGAACTTATGAATTTATGAAAAATGGAAGGATCACTAATGAACTAATGAACTAACCATGTTCAAATGGTACTAATGTGCATAGACAGCAGTTTTAAATGTCTGAAGGTGGGAGTGGGAATAGATGTTTAGGTACCAGGTGGGATGTGGGACAGAATGAGGCATCCTAGACTGATCCCTCCACTACAGACTCAGCTTTGCTCCTGGCTGGCTCATTAGTCACCCTCCTCCAGTGGTTCCCAATTCTACTACTGGAGAACCCTTATCCTACATATCATACCCTAACATACCAGATTCAGTAATCAGCTAGTGAACCGAGCATTTCTGAGCTGAAGAGTATGTGTTAAAACAGGTCAATGTGTCAATTAGGCCATTCCCGATCCAGAAGGAGGCACAGAGCACATCCCTATCAATCAAGGGTAACTGCCACCACCTGTGCCCTGTGCCACTTAAGGAAAGGTTTTCTTCAGCTCCTTTCTTAGCCTTGGAGACCTTGTCTCAGGAGCCTGTCTCCTAAGGGCTTCTCTGGATTGCTCTCTTGTCCCTTTGTTTAGTGTTCTGTTTTAGGTTGTTCTGTCTTGGTTCTAAAGCTTTTCAGGCATTCATTTGGAGCCTGTCCAGTTCTCCAGTCCAAGGCTCTCATGATACATTCAGGCCTTCAAACCCTGAGATGGGAAGTTTGAATGGGTGAGATCTCCAGCACCTTTCTGTGCCATCCTGATGCCTCTTTCAAATACACAAACACAATATAAACTAGAGTTCAGGCTTGAGCTGCAAAAGTCTCTCTGATTTGCATGTACAGCTGGTGTGGATGTCTTAGTACATCAGGCCCAAACAGTTTTAATGCGATGGGCCTGTGTTTCAGCACCATGGACAGCACCAACAGGCTTCTGGTGCAGTTTAAAGTGATGAACTGTAGGTCTGTTACCTGATGGGGATATGAGTGTGTACCAAGTCTGAGAGTGTAGCTGAACTTCATCAGGACTTCAGTTTCAATCAGATCTACAGTCTGACTCGTCTTACAAACACAAACACACTTAACTCCATACATGTAAGAGTACATGCACACATAACTCTAGACCTTCACACAGCGATAATACACACATGATCTCCATCTGATCCCCCCCTCCAACCCTGAGAGTCTAAAACAGGAAACCCACAATGAGACCCTGCAGCTCAGAACACCTCAGAACCCTGTTCACTGAGTGTCTGTACTGACTGACCTCACATCTGATCTGTACTGTGTAGACGGGAGTTTCAGGCCTGGTTAAAGTGGAGAAACTGATCCAGGATCTGAAACATTAGCAGATCTACAGTGGCGTGCAAAAGTATTGAACAAAAGAAAAAGTATTGAACTTTCTCACATTTTGTCACCTTTTTATCGTATTTGTATTTTATTGAGATTTTAAGTAAGCAATACAAAGTTGCACATAATTGTGAATGTGAATGAAAATTATACATGGTTTTCAAAATTTGAATCAAATAAAAATCTGAAAAGTGTGATGTGCAAAGGTATTCAGCCCCCTATTACTCTGAAACCCCTTAATAAAATCCAGTGCAATCAAATACCATCAGAAGTCAGATAATTATTTAATAGAGTCCAGCTGTGTGTAATTTAGTCTCAGTATAAATAAACTTGTTCTGTGAAGGCCTCAGTGGTTTGTTAGAGAACACTAGTGAACGTATAGCATCATGAAGACCAAGGAACTCACCAGACAGGTCAGAGATAAAGTTGTGGAGAAGTTTAAAGCAAGGTTAGGTTATAAACACACATCCCAAGATTTGGGCATCCCAAGGAGCACTGTTCAATCCATCATCCAAAAATGGAAAAAGTGTTCTACAACTGCAAACCTAACAAGACATGGCCGTCCACTCAAACTGATAGATTGAGCGAGAAGAGCACTGGTCAGAGAAGCAGCTAAGAGTCCCATGGTCACTTTGGAGGAGCTTCAGAAATCCACAGCTCAGGTGGGAGAATCTGCCCACAGGACAACTAATTGTCCTCCACAAATCTGGCCTTTATGAAAGAGTGGCAAGAAGTTGATCATTGTTGAAAGGAAGACATAAGACATGCCGTTTGCAGTTTGCCACAAGCCATGTAGGGGACAGAGCAAACATGTGGAAGAAGGTGCTGTGGTCAGATGACCAAAGTTGAACTTTTTGGCCTGAATGCAAAGCGCTGTGTGTGGTGGAAAAGTAACACTGCTCATCACCCTGAACTTACCATCCCCACTGTGAAACATGGTGGTGGCAGCATCATGCTGTGGCTTTTCTTCAGCAGGGACAGGGAAGCTGGAAAGAGTTGGTGGGAAGATGAATAGAGCTAAATAAAGGACAATCCTGGAAGAAAACCTGTTGGAGGTGGCAGTACACGTCAGACTGAACTGGAGATTCACCTTTCAGCAAGGCAATGACCCTAAACATACAGCCAGAGCTACAGTGGAATGGTTTAGATCTAAGGACATGCATGTGTTTGAATGGCCTAGTCAAAGTCTTGACATAAATCCAATTGAGCATCTGTGGTCAGACATGAATTGCTGTTCACAGACGATCTCCATCCAACCTGCCTGAGCTTGAGCTGTTTTACAAAGACAAATGGGCAAAATCTGTGTCTAGATGGGCAAAGCTGGTAGAGATGTACCCCAGATGACTTGCAGCTGTAATTGCAGTGAAAGGTGAGTCTACTAAGTATTGATGTAGAGGGGGGATGAATACCTTTGCATGTCACTTTTCAGATCTTTATTTGATTTACATTTTGAAAACCATTTTCGTTCCACTACACAATTATGTGCTATATTGCATTGGACTATCACTTAATATCTCAATGAAAGACATTTAAGTTTGGGGTTGTATGGTGACAGTGTGGAAAAAATTAAGGGATATGAATACTTTTTTAAGCCACTGTAAGATCACTGTTTAGTGAAATCATAAAGAAACTGAAACCCAAAGTTCTTCTGCTCCACACACAGTCATGGAACCTTCTGTGGTGAGTAACAGTCACCTCATAAAGACACAGAGACAAACGGTAGCTCAGAGCTCACAACACACAACCTGACTTTTTACCACCAAGAACTCTTTTACAGATGGTTATCTGTAGCTCATGCTCAGTTTATACACACTTTAGAAATGGAGGTTCAGTTTGTGGTTGTGATGATTCACCCACTCATAAATGAGCCTGAGAGACTCAGACATGCACAAACAGGAAACCCACTACAAGGCCTGCAGCTCAGAACCATGTCAGACCACCTGACACTGACTGTCTTTATCAACTGATCACAGATCTGACAGAAAGTGACTCTCATTAGGAAAGTTATCATATACACGTTAAAGTCACTCTTACTTTCATGAAGGTCGGGTTGATACTGATGGTAGAGTTCATGTGTGGTGTAGACCCAATCAAGCTATTGACCTCCATTGTCAACAAAACGCTGTGCAGGCTGGTGGTGGTCCATGCTAGTGTGGGGTATGATGCCATGGGTTGGGTTTAGGCAGACAAGTGGACATGTCATTGATCGGTGGCCATTACTTTTCACTTGCAGCCCTTCATGGACTTCAGGTGTAACAAGCCCTACTCTAGGCTGTAGTATACTGTGCTCTGTACTGAAAAGTGAGGAAACGGGGACCGGACCCCTCTAATGCAGACATCCTAATACAGGAGATATAATAATGAAGTGGTCTGGTATTGGGACTGGGTTGGGACCCAGGAAAGGAAAGAGGAAACGACCTTGTAAAATTTTTTGAATTTCACAAGAACAGCTGGAGCGCTGATCAATTAGTGCTATTACTGACCGACCTTGATCTGCTATGGTCACCCTTAACGATGACACTGACTTATTTAACTGGTCAAATGTTGAACTACACCAAGTTATAGTTCCAGTACAGGGAGGTATGATTGATCCCACTAATGCAGAATTCAGCTTAATACAGGAATCACTGTGTGCATAATTTAACCCCCTGGTTTAATGATGTTCTACTCCTGGAGGTCTGGAGACTGCTTAGTGATTTCCCAGCTTTAATCCATCTGATCCAAATAATTTATCAGACATGAAGTGTTAGAACAGGGAGAATGCAGAACTCAGGCCTACAAACCCCAGCTGTCCACAGAAGTGTGGTGCAGCAGTGGGTTGATGACTAAAGACCATCTTCTTATGATGTGTCCAATCAGACAGCGTGTACTCAGTGTGTACGTCTCTTATTGGTGAGGGTCTGATTATCTATGTGGTGAGACGTCATCAAAAATAGAAATGTTCCACTGACGTGGACCAATCAGATCACGACACAGACATTCGCTTCAAAGACCCTCACCATCGTTCCCCACCCAGCTCCAGTCTCTGAGATGGAGAGGTGCAGAGCTGTTCTCCTCACTCTGGTCTGTAAGTGAACTGTTCCACTCTTCTACCTTCAGCACACCTGATATGGTGTATTTATAGTAGCCTCTTCTGATCAACTCTACATTCAGCTGTTCAGGTTCTAAAGAGTCTCTGAAATGTGTTTAGATCTACTTTATTGAAGAAGGAACTCCTTAGAACCTATTATCATTAAATAAACACTGTGTGGTTCTTTAGAGGAGAAGTGTTCTCTTAAGGCTGTGTTTAATCTTCCTTCAGTTTGTTCTCCTCAGTTACTGTAGGAGCTAAACTAAACACTGTTGCTCTTGTAAGACGGTGGTTCTCAAACCAGTTCTCAGTCCACCCCTATGTTAGACTGGAGTAAACATGGAGATCTCTGAGGACCAGATTCAGAACTGCTGATCTAAGAGGTCTTTATCTTAGAACCACAGTGAGAATCTAAACAGTTAGATGTAAAGTGTGAAGGTGTGTGAGATCTGCTCGTTCTACTGTATCTAATCTAAAGTGTGGTTGGTGTGCTGCAGGTGTTCTGTTCTCAGGGATCTCTGGAGCAGAAGTGGAGATGAGAGTCAGACCAGGAGACAATGTCACTCTCTACAGTGACTGTGTTAGGGAGTCTGGAACTAGTGTAGTTTGGTTTAGAAAGTCCTTAAATGAGGATCAAACTCCTCTCATTATATCAGGAGGTACTTTGGGGACAGGTGCTAATTCATGTTGCGATTTAGTGTGGAATCCGTCCCTGAAAACTTATGATCTCCTGGTGAAATCTGTGTCTGAATCAGATCTGGGTCTGTACTACTGCGCTGTACGGGAGAAGAAATATGTCAAAGGCATTCTGAGAGATGTTTATCATAATGGAACCAGAACCACTCGACTGTCTCTCCTCGGTAAGATTAGTCATTCTAATCTGTGGGTTCTGTTAGTTATGATGATGTTTATAACATTGTAATAACATGTCAGTGTGAAGGACAATGTGTATCTGTAGATACTAATTAACCTGGTGTTTATTACTATGTTATAAAGCAGTAATTAAGGTGAATTACACACTTGTAAAGCTCTGATTGAGCCGTATTAAGATCGTAGTAGGTGATTAACCATCAGCAATAATTAACCCTCACTTTCCTCTAACAGACTGAATGTACAGTTTATCTAAGAAAGACTGAAAGTTTAATATCTTTATTCAGTTATTATTATAATAGTCTCAGTGTGGAATGCAGATGATCCAAACTAACCACACTTCCCTTTGTCTTAACTCGGCCTCACTTGATCCTTATCTCACTTTAGAGTCTTCAAATTGACGTAACAGAATTTCAAAGAGTATAGCTCTGGAAACTGTTAGTTACTGCTTAATCATGTAGTAATAAACATCAATTAAGTAGTTTCTCTCGTATTTAGCGCTAATGGGTTATGATATTAGTGAGCTTTATTGAATATAAAACACACAAACATTAATATATCAGGTATTGATTAGTAATCTAGTAATAAAGTCAGTTACCAGCTACTGGCTTAATGGGGCTTAATAAGAGCATTACAAGTGCACTTGAAATACTGAATTCAGCCTGGAGAGTGTTAATAAAGCAGTAATAAACAGTGAGTCCATTAAGAAGTACTGTCCTGTTCAGGCTTAATAAGAGCATTAATAGAGCATCATAATGTTCCTGTACAGCTGTGTTTAATGTGAGGATATGAGGTGTAGAACAGTTAGTCTATCTTCTGCTGTAAAGATGAAGATGGGTTATGAGATGTTCACTGGAGTTCTATCTGAACCTCGTCACCATCTCTTAGAGCTTTCTCTCTTATTTCAGACCCCCCTGTTCCTTGTGCTGATCTCCCCTTCACCCCCTCCACCCCTTCCACCCTGGAGGAACACTCCACCCTCCAGACCACCTCCACCCCTCCTGTATCAGACTGTAGTGTCTGCTGGAAGCTGCTGGTCAGTGTGTGTCCAGTGTGTGTTCTCCTCTCCACAGTCGTCCCCTCGGGGGGTGGGGGGGGGGGGGGTTACATTATGTGTACTACATCTGCAAAAAGAGGACTGAAGGTACACTCTCTCTCTCTCTCTCTCTCTCTCTCTCTCTCTCTCTCTCTCTCTCTCTCTCTCTCGGTTGCAGAAACAGAATCTCTACTGAAGTCCGTTTTCTCTCTGAGACTGATAACCTGGTTCTGATGGGTGTGTTGGGTTTGTCTGCTCAGGTTCTAGAGAGAGAAGACGACCACTCACTGACAGTGTGTTACAGGTAGGAACATCCTCATCACACACTCACACACTCCTACACACACACCTACACACACACACACTCCTACATACACACACACACACTCACACACACACACTCCTACATACACACACACACTCACACACACACACTCCTACACACACACACTCACACACACACACACACACACTCCTACACACACACACACACACACCTTCAACTTAATATTGATAGCTGTCGTTATTGATAATCTCTCTCTTTCTTTCTTTGATCAGGTGTGCGGTTCTGGGGATCATCAGTGTGGGAGCTGTATGATTGGAGAGTTCTGTTTCCACACTGTGGTCTGTTACACATCTCTGAAATCTGAACTTAAATCAGAATAAACAATCCCACACACACCCACACACACACACACTCCCACACACACACTCACACACTCCTACATACAGCACACACACACACTCCTTCACACACACACTCACACACTCCTACACACTGACACACACACACACACACACACACACACACACACACACTGATAGGTGTGGTTGATCTTGGTGGTGTAATGTCTGATTACTTGATCATCATTTCCAATAAAGGTAAACCTGATAGAACGTCTGACGGACGGGAGTCGTTCCTTATCACCACTCTTCTGCTGCAGTCACATGTCTGTGGTAGATGAATGATGGTGGTCCGAATATCCCACTGTTTCCAAACGATCCACAAATGAAAATTAAGGAAGTTCACTACAGACTGAAAGAGGGAAGTTCTGTAACACAGCTGGAATATCAACCCATTCGGTTGTTCTAGTTTCAGGAAAACCCCACATCACGTCATCTATAAATATGACTGAACACACACTGACACGCAAGCGTGCTAGTCACCTGCCTGGAGCATGTAGCTTCTCTCTCACTTGCACTAACTCTCTCTAACTGCAAGCCATCGTCAGGCAGTTCACACATCAGTGGTCCCCCAGCCAGTAGTTGCTGCCCACACAAGGAATCTTCTGTCATCTGGAAGGTAGCAGTGTTACCCAGCACACACCACCCACCTACAATACCGGTCAAACAGACCTCTCGCCACTGACCAGGTCTCAAGCAGGCGTCATCCCGTTGACCAATGCTCCATTTCAGGCCCTGCTGGAGTGCCATTGCTGGCAGTGCCATCTGCTCCTGTCCTGCAGTTCAGTCCTGATAACTTCTAGACATTTGCCCTGACCATTCACTCATATCGCCCATGTTTCCTCATGGGTCTAGGATCTTACCCACGGTTTCACACTATAGGGGCATCACACTGGGGGTCCTTGTCCTGGTGAATCTCCAGTTGTATTGTGAGCCGTCAAAAGTGACGTCTGATTAACACACTGACTGAGTCCAGTTATAGCAGTTTGATACACATTCACACAGCTATGACACACACAGACCTATAACACAGACCTATACAACACACACCTGATCACTCCATCTGAAAACACTGTGCCCGCCCCCTCCCACTCTGAGGGTCTAAAACTGGAAACCCACAAAGAGACCCTGCAGCTCAGAAAGCGCCCTCAGACAGACACTGTTCACTGTTCACTGACTGTCTGTCACTGACTGATCTCAGATCTGTTCAGGACTGTGTAGGTAGACAGGAGTACCTTAGCCTGGTTAAAGCAGGGTAAACAGACGGTTCAAGACCCAAGTCAGGGTACATGACCTCGTCAAAATATGTTTGGCAAGTGAGGAACACGCCCTGGTTTTTACAAAAATGTCAGGAAACACAGCGTCTGTTTGGACAACATGTCAGGAACAACAGCCTCTCTAATGGGGTCGATTGGAATAAATCAGGAACACGGCCTCTAATTGGTCAATAAGTCTGGAACATGGCCTCTGATTGGTCGGTCAGTCAGGAACATGGCCTCAGATTGGTTGGTCAGTCAGAAACATCACCTCAGATTGATCGGTCAGTTAGAAACATGGCCTCAGATTGGTATTTTAGTCAGTCAGTCTCAGGAAACATGGCGACACTGCACGTGACGTGGTTGACAAGCACAGGATCATATGATTTATGGATTGTTGAAAGTGTAAGGGGTCAGCGTTCCGTGTGCTGCTGAAACTGTAAAGGTTCAGTCGGATCGGTATGCTGCCAAACAGAGGGCAACAGCAGCATGAGGTACTGGAAGAGTCAGGCCTGTGCTGCAGAGTGCCAACAGAGGGTAACGGCAGTGGGGTTATGGTACTTCAGGGAATTCAAAATCCCATAATTCCAAATAATAATCAGTGCGCAGCCAGGTTGCACTTTTAGGGTAGGACCTTCATACATTTAAGGCTGGTCAAACAGCACACTGCTTGCTGCAGCACCTGTATTCAGGGTGACTGGTACAGTATTGCTGAGGTTTGTATCTGCAACAAAGAGAGACAGAGTAGCAACAGTGCCTCTCTGGACAGTCACATGACACCAAGATCTAAGAACACAGTTTAGTGGAACAGTAAAGAAACTGAAACTGGCTCAAAGTTCTTCTGTGGTTAGTAAACGCTTACCCGTCATAAAACATGCAGAGACAAAAAGAAGGTTGCTCAGAGCTGCTCACACACACACAAACATGACCCTCCAGCCCTACATACACTACACACAGACTGTCTATCAGAACACTGGTAGAGGACTTTTACCACCGTCTGCGACGTCCGCGGGTCTGTCCTGTCTCGCCGCTGATCCTCCAGACTCCATTTCCCAGAGTGCACATGATGGTGAGCACCCACATGCTCACACTCTACCAATCTCGCCGGGCGTCTTAGGTCACCAGAAACGAGTGAGTATGCTTTCAGCTGGGACGGCAGCCTTATACTCCCACAACAGCAAACACTACACACGGTCTTCACAACGTTTCTGTAAACTTCTAGTTTCATTTCTGAGGTTGCCTGATCTACTCTGTCTCTGACTTCTGGCTTGGGCGACCCGGGTTTTCCGCTTCCACCTCCTCTCGTTGTTTTTCTCCCTGTCGTCTAGTTTTCTCGTTGTTACAGTGCTTCATTGGTTTCTGATCGCTGTTTCTGACGCCTATCGACTTCGCTTGGTTGTCGCACTCTGCCTTCTTTCTTGCCTTCCTGGATTTGGTACCGCTCACCTGTCCTGTCGCTTATGTCCAGGTACTGTCCCTTCTCATTGCTGACTTGTCTGTCGCTGTTGTGTAAAGTCACTTGGTTTATATAATTATAACAATAATATATAAAGCCTCATTGTTTTTCAGCTCTGCAAGTAGCGGCCATGCTCTAGTGACTCTGTCTCTGTGCCTGACAGCTCTTTTTCACAGACAGTTCATCTAGAAAGCGGCGGTCACCAGTTATCTAGAATTGGTCCATAGTATCCTATATCCTGAACTCAGACATCATTGAGTTATTCTGATTATAGGCGTCTGGTCAGTGTGCTGACCACAATGCCCCTTACAGCTGTACAAACCCCCCTCATGCTCAGTTTTGATACACACTTTAGAATTGGAGTTCAGTTTGTGGTTTGTGATGCGATTCACCTTTCACCCACTCTCACACACGAGCTCTGAGAAGACTCAGACATGGCACAAACAGGAAACGCCACAGCGAGGCCTGCAGCTCAGGGCCATATCAGACCACGAGCTGACACTGACTGTCTTTATCAGCTGATCTCAGTTATCATGACAGGAAGTGACTCGTATTTAATGTGTAGAGGGTTAAACTAATTGTCCTAAACGGTTTCACTGTTGTGCCAGACAGATGGGACATTCCATTTTCTTAGTGGTGCAGGTATTTAACATTGATCCACGCGTGTCACTAGAATATGCATCACAGAAAGCTTTACCCCCCACACTGGGGACAGCAAAGCGGATGCTGATCGATCCTTTATGATGGTGACCAGTGGTACTAGAACTGTCCATGTGAACAGACAAGCGACTCTGGCAGACTATCAGCATTTGCATTCAGTGCAGGAGTCATACAGAGATATCCCCGGCAGGTCAGTGCTGCGTTTCTTTAGCTTTTAAGGGAAAATGGGCAGCAGAAGACCCACCACATTGTCTCAGTGAGCCGAGCTCACCAGACACAGCTCCTCATTCGAGCTGGGCTCTGTCAGTGTTGTTAACTGGACCCCTAGCAAAATGAGACACGGTTTTATGAGTCACAGTATCAGTAGTTTGGGGCAAGACGGTTTGCGAGTGGCACAGACCCATGAGAAACCATGAACTTCCATTTGTTAGCAAAGTAACTGTGCAAGCTGGTGGTAGTTCCATACTGCTATCTTGGGTGTGTTCTCATGGCATGGGTTTGGCCAGTGCCAGGTGTTTCCGCTATGCTTAAACTGCTTAGTTGACCATTTAATTTGGCCTTCCTTGTCAGTGTACAGACACCATTTTACTGCTCAATAGCAATAAAATATGCTGTCCTGAAAGGGAGAGGGAAACGGTGACCTACACCTCTCTAATGCAGAGCTCCTGATACATGAGGGTTGATACCTCACCAAGTGTTAAACGGAACAAGGGGTCCAGATTCAGCAATGGGAGTATAGAGATAAACTCAGGTCTACACAGAGCCTACAAACCCGAACAGTCACAGCACAGAGTGGTGCAAGCAGGTGGGGCGATAACTAAAGACACCCGCCCTCTGATGATTGTGACCAATCAGACAGTGTATGCTCAGTGTGTACGTCTATCAGTGCTGAGGGTCTGATTACTTTAGTTTTATGTTTGTTTTACGTGAGACGTTATCAAAAATAGAATAGATACTGACGTGGACAATCAGGACAACCACACACAGACATCCGCTTCTAAAGATTCCTCCCCATCGCCCCCCACCCAGCTCCAGTCGCTGAGATGGAGTGGGTCGAGGAGCTGTTCTATCCTCACTCTGGTTCTGTAAGTGAAACTGTTACCACTCTTCTACCCTTCAGCACACCTGATATGGGTGTATTTATAGTAAGCTCCTCGTTCCTGATCAGACTCTACATTCAGCTGTTCAGGTTTCTAAAGAGTCTCTGGAGAGAACTCTGGAAAGCACGGAGAAACTGAACATTAAGATGTACAGTGTGAAGGTGTGTGAGATCTGCTGGTTCTACTGTATCTAATCTAAAGTGTGGTTGTTGTGCTGCAGCTGTTCTGTTCTCCAGGATCTCTGGAGAAGAAGTGGAGGATGAGAGTCAGACCCGGAGAACAACGTGGTTCTGTACTGTGGAACTGTTTAGTGAGGGGCTCGAACTTTATAGTGTGCTTTAGAAAGTCCTCAGATGAGGATTCAAACTCCTCTCATTATATCAGCAGATAAGTTTACACAACCTTGCTTTTTCACGTCACCATGTCATAAGAATCCCTCCATCGCACTCGGGATCTGGCTGGTGACGAACGTATCTGAATCAGACCTGAGGTCTGTACTACTGCGCTTTATTGGGACGAGGACGTCTGTTGATGGCGTTCAGAGAGATGTTTATCACTAAATGGAGCCAGAATCACTCGACTGTCTCTCCTCGGTAAGGGTATCATTCTGATCTGTGTGGTTCTGTTAGTTAATGACATTTATATACAATTGTAATAAACATGTCAGTGTTGGAGGACAGTGTGTATCAGTAGTTACTAATAAACCTGGTGTCTTATTACTATGTTATAAAGCAGTAATTAAGGTGAAATTAAAACACTTGTTAAAGCTCTGATTGAGCCGTATTAAGATGAGTAGTTGTTGATTAACCATCAGCAGTAATTAACCCTCCACTTTCCTCTAACAGTTTTGATCTAAAGAAAGACTGAAAGTTTCATATCTTTATTCAGTTATTATTATAATAGTCTCAGTGTGGAATGCAGATGATCCAAACTAACCACACCTCCCTTGTCTTAACTCGGGCCTCACTTGATCCTTTATCTCAGTCTAGAGTCCTTAAAATAGACTTCAAAGAGGACAATTACTCTGGAAACTGTTAGTTACTGCTTACTAATGTAGGTAAAAAATATCGATAAGCAGGTTCTCTCGATTTACCATAATGGTGGTTCGATAATAATAGTGAGCTTTAATTGATATAAAACACCCAAAACATTTAATAATCCAGGTATTTATTAGAATCTAGTAATAAAGTCAGTTACCAGGCTACTTAGCTCATGGGGCTTAATAAAAGCATACAAGTGCACTGAAATACTGAATTCAGCCTGTGAGAGTGTTACTAAAGCAGTAATAAACAGTGAGTCCATTAAGAAGTACTGTCGTTAGGCTTAATAAGAGCATAATAGAGGGCATCATAGGTTCCTGTACAGCTGTTTAAGTGAGGATGATGAGGTAAACAGTTAGTTTATATCCACTGTAACGATAAAAGAGGGGGGGTTAGAGATGTCCACAGGAGTTCTATCTGAACGTCTTAAGAGTCACCATCTCTTAGAGCTTCCTCTCTTATTTCAGAAAACCCCCCTGTTCTGTGCTGTCCTACCTCACCAATACAATCATTCCAGACACATCCCACCTCAGACCACCTCCACACCAACCGTATCAGACTGTAATGTCTGCTGGAAGCTTGCTGGTCCGTGTGTGTCTTAGTGGGTTTGGGGTCCTCTCCTCAGTCGTGGGCTCCATCTGTTGTGTACTACATCTGCAAAAAGCAGGACTGAAAGGTACTCTGCTGGTTTACCACTTAGAATTAATCAGACATCTGCTAGATCTTCCCCATCAGTTTCCTTTCCACGGGACCCTCCTTTCTGTGTAGGGTTTGGCTTGTTGTCCACTGTCCTCCAGCAGCAGTAACACTGGGTCATCTATTTTTCCCCTTTTGACAGGCTGTCGAAAGAAAAAAATCAGAGAGAGAGAGAGAAATCACCCAATCAGCAGATCAGAAACAGAGAGGAGGTACTGACCACACCACACACACACAGAGTCTGGGTTCTGTGTGTAAGATGGTCATGACTATCCACGGAAGGAGGCTAAATCAGTACTCGTGTTTATAATAATGATCTGAGGTTGGAGGAGGTGATGTGTGTTCTTTAGCGGGCACGGATCCCGAAGCAGAGGACAAAAACCTGAAGAAGAGAAGAGGAGAGTGGAGAGGGCGGGGCTGCTGAGTTCAGCACATAATCTGAGGTAAAAATGATCAGAGTAGTTGAACTGATTCAAGTGGGGTTTTTCGAACATAGCGATTCAGTGGATAAAACTCATTCCAGCTCTTTCAGATGGTCAGATTATTCTCTCTGCGGTTGGAGGTCTTTGGAGGAGTTAAAACAGTCTTGTGCTCTGGTTACGGATTCGTAATTTTGAAGTGGTGTCATTGGTGTAGATGGGGAATTCATCATGGGTTGATATGTGTGTTAGAGTAAGAAGTCTATTTTTGAGAAATATATACGTTCTGGTTGTTTTAAAGAGTCATATAATACAGATCTGCATGTAAAGGACGTCTGTGGGACTTTTGGTACTGATATAACAACCACAGTAGGCTTCGCTTGATCGAATACTGATAAAAAGATTAGGAGTATGAGGAACATCAAAAACACAGGCCTGTTATTTCATCGTAGTGTTATTGAGTGAGTTAGAAAAAGACCGGAGTATAACTAGGAGAACATACAGGCAGGTACCCACTTAGATGGTGTGAGTGGTTGAAAATGTATCGTGTGGGGAGGTGTGGAGGACATAAAGGAAAAGTGAGTCGGGACGTAGCAGCTGTGTCGATACTAACATACAGCTACAAAGCTAGACCGAAGACACTTTAAAAAGCCCACACTAAAGACCGATAACCTCAAAAACAGTAGTCTCACCCACTCTAGACATGATCAAGAGGGGTACCTAGGAGGACGGGGCACTATAATCCATGAGACAAGAATCCAGTTCTGAGTCCTATTACAAAAAACAACATATGGACATTTTATCTAACTATCAACACCTACACAGTCCCACATAACACTAAACAAGATCAATCACTTACACAATTAAAAGTTCATTATTCAGTATTACAGGAGAGAACAGTATACCATGAGAACACATCATTCTAATCATAGGATTTGAAGCTTGGAATTCCTCTACATCCACAGGGTTTGACACATAGAGTAAGGAGACATGTCTGAGCATTAGAGGAGCAGAGGAGCTCACACAATGGGCATTACAGCATAGAGCCAGCACTACTTACATGCGTTTACACACAATATAGAGCGGTTTACGTAGATGATACATAATGGAGATACCAGCGGTGATAAGTTAGTCACGATTAGCAGTATTTCATTGCTCATATCCTCACTCACTGAATCCGGCAGTATTGTCCAAACAGGATGCTGACCCCATCCTTTATTTCTCCCACACAATTATTTATGTTCATCATATTACCCACACACAACACCATACAAACATTTTTTCATTCATCCTCATCCTCCATTTATTCAAC
>JAMWET010006822.1:102500-114756 GCA_024036415.1 Prochilodus magdalenae | reverse complement strand
TACGGCTAGACCCCCTACCAAACTGCCAAACCACACAAAGAAAGGTGAACGATAGAAAAAGAGCGAAGTAGAGGACGTTTTTTTTTTCACAAGATAGCGGATGCCATGACATGAGTGGCACTCAGCATCAACTATAATCTTGCTCAATTGATTTTTTCTTATTCCCCGGTTTCTGAGAGTATCTACTATGGATTATTTAGTATCTATTATGGATTATTAAATATCTACTATGGATTATTGAGTAACTACTATGGATTATGGAGTATCTGCTATGGATTATTCAGTATCTACTATGGATTTTCTACATGATTTGGAGTAAATGCTTTGGACTTATGGTATCGCTAGGATGATTTTTAACTACTATGGATTATGGAGTATCTAGTATATACTGAGTTATCTATTATGGTTAGTGGGTAAGCTGCTATGGATTATTGAGTATCTAACTATGGATTAATTCCGTATCTACTAGGGATATTGTTACTATCGTATAAATTATTGAGTATCTACTATGGATTGTTCAGTATCTACTATGGATTATTTAGTATCTACTATGGATTATTCAGTATCTACTATGGAATATTTAGTATCTATTATGGATTATTAAATATCTACTATGGATTATTTAGTAACTACTATGGATTATGGAGTATCTAGTATAAATTACTGAGTATCTATTATGGATTATTGAGTATCTACTATGGATTATTCAGTATCTACTATGGATTATTGTGTATCTAGTATAAATTATTGAGTATCTACTATGGATTGTTCAGTATCTACTATGGATTATTTAGTGTCTACTATGGATTATTCAGTATCTACTATGGATTATTTAGTATCTACTATGGATTATCCAGTATATACTATGGATTATTTAGTATCTACTATGGATTATTTAGTATCTACTATGGATTATTCAGTATCTACTATGGATTATTTAGTATCTACTATGGATTATTCAGAATCTACTATGGATTATTTAGTATCTACTACGAATTACTCAGTATCTACTATGGATTATTTAGTATCTACTATAAATTATTGAGTATCTACTATGGATTATTCAGTATCTACTATAACTGAGCTACTAAGAATCTAATATAAAGTTAAATCTAACCAAAAATTAAATCGGTATTTTCAGATTAGGCTTTGTGTTAACACCATCAGCCACCGTACTCTGAACTGTATCACGTTAGAGTCACTCATATCTTTCGGAATCCTGGCTCTGGAAACATCTGCCCTTCACTCCTCCTGATGTGGAATGAGCCGGGCTGTCCTAATCTGACTCTGAATGAATGAATCAAAGTTAAGTCTAGCAGCACAAAGCAAAGGGCCATCGGTGGAGTTCCTCCGGCACAGACTCGGTCTTTATTTCGACAGAGATAAGACCCTGAGCGTGTAATCCACCCCCCGGTACAGCGTGGAGCTCCTCTTCCTGCAGGCCAATTAGCCCCTGTTTTCTAAATATCCCCTTTCCTGCGTTTAGCCAGATTACAGTGGACGGAAAATAACTCGCTCTGGAAATCACAAGTTACTCTTTCACCAAATCCTATTTACACAATTAACACAGGTAACTTACCCCAGCGCGGCTGTGACGGACAGACAGGACCTGCACATCACCGCTCCAGCTGGGCTAAACATTACCCTGTTCTCCGCTAATGTTAAACTGGACACGGAAGAGCGGAATAAAGCTGGCCTAAAGGTCGACTAGTATCACTGCACTAATTAGCTGGCAGTACTGCTACTGAGAGCTGATTGGCTGGCATTACTGATACTGAGAGCTGATAGGCTGGCATTACTGCTACTGAGTGCTTATTGGTTGGCATTACTGCTACTGAGAGCTGATTGGTTGGCATTACGGATACTGAAAGCTGATTGGTTGGCATTACTGATAGTGAGAGCTGATTGGCTGGCATTACTGCTACTGAGAGCTGATTGGCTAGCATTACTGCTACTGAGAGCTGATTGGTTAGCGTTACTGCTACCGAGTGCTGATTGGTTAGCGTTACTGCTACTGAGTGCTGATTGGTTAGCGTTACTGCTACTAAGAGCTGATTGGTTAGCATTACTGTTACTGAGAGCTGATTGGTTAGCGTTACTGTTACCGAGTGCTGATTGGTTAGTGTTACTGCTACTGAGAGCTGATTGTTAGCATTACTGCTACTTAGAGCTGATTGTTAGCATTACTGTTACTGAGAGCTGATTGTTAGCATTACTGTTACTGAGAGCTGATTGTTTGCATTACTGCTACTGAGAGCTGACTGGCTGGCATTACTGATACTGAGAGCTGATTGGTTAGTGTTACTGCTACTGAGAGCTGATTGTCAGCATTACTGCTACTGAGAGCTGATTGTTAGCATTACTGCTACTTAGAGCTGATTGTTAGCATTACTGCTACTGAGAGCTGATTGGTTAGCATTACTGCTACTGAGAGCTGACTGGCTGGCATTACTGATACTGAGAGCTGATTGGTTAGCATTACTGCTACTGAGAGCTGATTGTTTAGCATTACTGCTAATGAGAGCTGATTGGTTAGCATTACTGCTACTGAGAGCTGACTGGCTGGCATTACTGCTACTGAGAGCTGACTGGCTGGCGTTACTGCTACTGAGAGCTGATTGGTTAGCGTTACTGCTACTGAGTGCTTATGCGTGTTGGACACTTATTAACAGCCCAGTTGACCAGCATACCAACATCCAAAACACGGTGTGTGCTGGTATGTCGCCACTGTCGGAACAAAACCTTGTATCTCCAAAAACGTAAGTCAACGGAACAGACTTTTTATTCAGGTCAGTTCTGACCGTGTCTTTTGGTCCGCTCATCTCTCATTTACACACAATGGAAATTCTGTTCATATATACTCAGTCCCTTTCTGTATGGGCTGCTAGCTACGAGATATGATTTCCTCCATTCTGCATTGCTGGAAGTGTAAATCTGATTCCCGCCAGCGCTTTTCTGTAGGGATAAGGAAGCTTTAGTGAAAAGAGTTACATCAAGCTATGCATTCAAACTATGCCAGCAATGTGAGTCTGTCACATCCTCTGTAAACATTCAGGCTCTGGGGGAGTGAGAGGAGGAATGCAGTCTGAAGAGCTCTGCCCACTACCTCAGCAACACTCACCGCGGCTCCAGAGAAAGCAGCGGTCACACACGGTCAGCTCTCCAAACCACTCTTCAGTCCAGGCAGGGTCAAGCACCCTCCCTGACCCGGCGAACAAAGGAAGAGATTCCTCCAGACCTCGGAGCTTCACATGGTCAGGCCAGGAGGGATGAGGCGGTACGAACTGGAGTGAATCATGCTCATCCTCCACATGTAGTCATCTTCACTCACTCACTCAGTACCCCAGATTTCTCATCTCAGTGGATCAGTGTAGCTGGGCAACACACCCACAACAAGCCCCGAGGTTAAATCATCCCCAGCTCAAAATGAGCAAAGCCATGAAGTACGAATCTTCAGGAACGCTGCAGCCACCACAGGCCTTCAAAAGGGGAAGGCGTGAGAGGTGATTGGTTAGCATTATGGCTACTGAGTGCTGATTAGTTGGTATCACTTCTATTTAGTGCTAATTGGTTAGCATTATTGCTACTGAGTGCTGATTGGTTAGCATTACGGCTACTGAGACCTGATTGTTCAGCATTACTGCTACTGAGTGCTGATTGGCTGGCATTACTGCTGTTGAGGACTGATTGGTTAGCATTGCTGCTACTGAGTGCTGATTGGTTAGCATTACTGCTGCTGAGGACTGATTGGTTAGCATTGCTGCTACTGAGTGCTGACTGGTGGGTATTATGGCTATTGAGAGCTGATTGGTTGGTATTATTGATACTAATGGCTGATTGGTTAGCATTACTGCTACTGAGTGCTGTCTGGTTAGCATTACTGCTGCTGAGGACTGATTGGTTAGCATTACTGCTACTGAGAGCTGATTGGGTAGCATTACTGCAACTGAGAGCTGATTGGTGGGTATTATGGCTATTGAGTGCTGATTGGTTGGTATTATTGATACTGATGGCTGATTGGTTAGCATTACTGCTACTGAGAGCTGATTGGTTAGCATTACTGCTACTGAGAGCTGATTAGTTAGCATTACTGCTACTGAAAGCTGATTGATTAGCATTACTGCTACTGAGAGCTGATTGGTTAGCATTACTGCTGCTGAGGACTGATTGGTTAGCATTGCTGCTATTGAGAGCTGATTGGCTGGCATTACTGCTGTTGAGGACTGATTGGTTAGCATTGCTGCTACTGAGTGCTGATTGGTTAGCATTACTGCTACTGAGAGCTGATTGGTTAGCATTACTGCTACTGAGAGCTGATTGGTAGGTATCACTGCTATTGAGAGCTGATTGGTTGGTATTATTGATACCAATGGCTGATTGGTTAGCATTACTGCTACTGAGTGCTGAGTGTTAACATTACTGCTACTGAATGATGATTGGTTAGCATTGCTGCTACTGACTCCTGATTGGTTAGCATTATTGCTACTGAGAGCTGATTGGTTGGTATTATTGATACCGATGGCCGATTGGTTAGCATTACTGCTAGTGAGAGCTGATTGGTTGGTATTGTTGATACTGATGGCTCATTGGTTAGCATTGCTGCTACTCAGAGCTGATTGGTTAGCATTGCTGCTACTGAGAGCTGATTGGTTAGCATTGCAGCTACTGAGAGCTGATTGGTTGGTATCACTGCTATTAAGTGCTGATTGGTTGGTATTACTGCTACTAAGGTCTTACTTACTCAGTACCTCAGATTTCTAATCTCAGTGTATTAGTGCAGTTGAGCAAAGCTTATACACCAACAAGGCGTCAAGCTGTAAAGTAAAAAGCACCCAACGAACAAAGAAACAGCCACCGCCGACATACTTCTGCACGTTTTGCACATTTGAAGCCACCACAGGCCTTCAAAAGGGAAGCCGCCTGTAAGGGCCAGGATTAGCGAAACTGGGCCCGATCCAAGCCGACCCAAACAGCAAGAAGGCCCGGAATGCAATAATCACACACGCAAGAGCAGCCACCCACTTAATCTTCACTCACTCTTTCATTACTAAAGCGTTCCTCCGAAAGGTTTTGAAACGCTCCGCTTAAGATTTGAAAAAAGGAGCGGCGGGAGAAAAAAGGAGCCATTTAATTACGGAGCAGTGTACTATTCTCAAGCCCTCCTTTTTCTCAGGAGTGGGCCCACAACGATGGAATCCACTATTTAAATATCCAGATCAGATGCTTCCCCTGCCCTTTCACCCAGACCATTTCATCACAACTCCAAAATCTACTCGCAAGCCTGGATTATCCCATAGCTTTATATGGACCTTTACAGAGCTGCTGTGCGGATACAGAACGAGAGGTTTGGAGCACCCCCCTACTCCCTCCCTCTCTACAAACCCCCACAAAGACTTATCCACTCAAGACCATCAACAACCTCCAAACCGAAACCCCCCCGAGGGAGCCCGGCCTGCCGTGCTTCCAATGAAGAGTAACATTCCCATTGGAGACATAGCAAGAATGTTCTGATGGTGGACCCAAAGAGACTACACTGGGATCCATCTGCAGTCGGTCCGCCAAAGAGCAGGTCACAGGGGAGAGAGATAAGGCCAGGTTAGTGACCGAGCAGCCAAGGACGAACACATCCAGCATGGCATGAAGGCAAAACACAGCACGTCCAATTCCATGACAGCCTGAGTGATTCTCATGGGATCATGACTGAGCCCCTACACCGAATGGCCCCGTTTACAAATTTCATTAAAACATGTTTTCGGGAATCGGATCAGGTTCGGATTGGACTGGAAGGCATAAAAAGCCAACTGTAAACACTCCCAGGATGCATCATGCTCGGATCACGACCGGATCGCTAGTGTGAACAGGAAAAATATGCATATATATATATAACTCATGGGATCGGATATCAGAGTCTGATGAGCACTGACTGGCAGGTCCAAGTTTTAGGCATGGGAAGAAGGAAAGATTCGTGATCCCCAAACCGCAAGCACCCCAAACGCCCTCATGACCTCCAGGCTGATGCTGAAGCATCCAGGTAGAGCTTGTCCACTCGTATTCCCAACAAGGAAAGGAGGGAACATCAGTATAACGTACACGGGCGTATGTTCTACAGAGCTTTTTACATAGGAAGAGATCTCAACTCGGCACAATGAGGGGTCGGAAACAACTGACATCACAATATACATTTTCCGGGATGTATATTGCAATAGGAAAGAATACAGGGATTTTCACCAGGTGACAACAACTTTGGAAAAAATTCAACATTCCAGAATGACTAATTACTAGGGCTGCCCTCAAAAAGTCGATGAGTCGAATAATCAGTCGGCGACCCTTCAAGTCGACTGAGACCCTTCAAGTCGACTGAGACCCTTCAAGTCGACTGACAACAGTGACCTTTTTTTTCTTCCGTAAATCAGACTAAAGCTTACAAACATGCACAAGAACTTTAAGAATGTAAAAAGACATTTTAATAATTATTAATGGGGAATAATAAATATATATTAAAGGTCTAGCTGGGCTGTGACGCACGCTTGCTAAAAAATTCAATCCACGTGACGACGAAGGCAGCTGAAGCTGTGAAGCTGAGAAACACGGGTGGAGCAATGTCCCAGAGAAAGTATAGAGTCTGGAGGAGCTTCTGAAGAAGAGAATCTGAACAAATGAAACCGAATTCTGCTCTTCATTCAGTAAGACATCCAACACGGCTCCAAACGAGGGAGCTGACTTTCGTTTCAGACCTAACGGCTGTTTGCAGTGAAAGGGAAACTGACCGGAGACGTTTGTTTTATTATAATTCCATTATTTTAGAAGCTAAATTACAGATATATTTATTTATTCGTCTGCAGCTGAGATTATCTTTATTTAAGGATAAGTACAGTCACTTAATACGCCTGCCGATAAACGAGAGATCATTATTTCAGCGTGGGTGATATAATAAACGGTTTCAGCTCTACCATTCTTCTCTTCATCTATAAATAGTTTAAATATGGACTAATCTGGTTTTATTTATCAGGTCGTTATTTATGAGAGATGAAAGACGAAGGGTCCTCCTACTGAAGAAGCTGTTAGAAGTGAGATTAAAAGTCTATAAGCTATAAGCACTAATGTTTAGTATAAGTACGTGCTGCTGCCCGACGCTGTATCCTGCAATTAAATCAGGCTCCAGTTCAGATCAATCATCATAAGCCCCGCCTCTTTCAGTTCAGAAATATGCTCCTGTGACTCTGCTGACTTTCTAAATGAGGAGGATCAGATCTGAACCGTATGCAAATTGATTTACTGGTTACTAGATAAAGTACATGGAGGAAAAACATGAGCGAGTAGTCGAATCGTCGACCAGGACAGGCCAATCCGATTCCACTGACAAAATCGGTCGGAGTCGAGTACAGCCCTACTAATTACTAATGATAATCGTTAGGGTGTGTGTCTACATGGAATATAGAGCTGGGCAATACGGGAAACTGTCACACCACAATACCTTGGAAAAAGCACCAAAATTCCAGTCTCCTGATTCCCGAGGTTCTGGTACTATAAGCCCAGTAGACATCACTACAGATAGAACTGACTACCATCAGCGTATCTAGTACAAACAGCTGAGTTTAGGATAAAGACCCGAGGACCTCGGCTGACCTTTGGAGTTGAAGGCCTCCTTCAAGTGTAGCAGCACATCCGCGAACCTCCGGACGTCACTGACCAGCTGCATGATGTAGTCCGGGTCAGCGCCGGCCGCGTCCAGGCTGTCCGATCCGGAGCTGATAGAGCTCAGGGAGCCACTCTTAGCGTTACGACCCAGACCCCAGCTTCCCGAGCCCGACCTGGACCCAGATCCGGAGCCCAGCGGAAGAAAGTGGGAGCTGGAAAACCGTGAGACGCCTGAGGAGCGTTTATTTCCCAGGCTGCTTTGCTGCAGCATTCCGCCAGCGAACATCCCGACCACAGCCAGCTCGGAAAAACCACAGAGCGACAGATTTACAGGTCTCTGAAGTTCCACAGGGGTGCTCACCTCACCGCCAACAGCTCCTGAACACAAAACAGCCGGACACAACAGAACCAGTGAGAACAATGATGCTGGAGATCATGGTCATTTACAGGCAGGACATTTGGACAGTTAGCTGGTCCTCTGAAGGTACAGGTCAATCAAATAACACAGAGGTTTTGCAATGCCTACGTACAGGGGTTGGACAATGAAACTGAAACACCTGGTTTCAGACCACAGTCATTTATTAGTATGGTGTAGGGCCTCCTTTTGTGGCCAATACAGCGTCAGTTGGTCTTGGGAATGACATATACTGCGTCCTGCACAGTGGTCAGAGGGAGTTTAAGCCATTCTTCTTGCAGGATAGTGGCCAGGTCACTACGTGATGCTGGTGGAGGTTCGTCCTTCTTGGTGGTATGCTGACATTACCCTGGATACCGTGGCTCTTGATACATCACAAAGACTTGCTGTCTTGGTCACAGATGCACCAGCAAGACGTGCACCAACAATCTGTCCTCTTTTGAACTCTGGTATGTCACCCATAATGCTGTGTGCATTGCAGTATTTTGAGCAGAACTGTGCTCTTACCTGCTACCTGAACCTTCACACTCTGCTCTTACTGGTGCAATGTGCAATTAATGAAGATTGGCCACCAGGCTGGTCCAATTTAGCCATGAGACCTCCCACACCAAAATGACAGGTGTTTCAGTTTCATTGTCCAACCCCTGTATCTGTATCATTCCATAGACAACATGTTATTCAGTGCCAGAAGTTCCCAAAAGCCAGGAAATCTGAGATCAGCCAACCTGAGGCAAGTGATGATTTTGGCTCATGGTTAGCATGATGGTAATGTTCTTCGAGGGTTCTTCAGTAAAGGCAATACCTTAAACCGTGCGTGTCTGAAAGGTTATTCAGACTGATGGACCCTTATTTGCCACTGCTGTGTTATCGAGCTCACACTCATCATCAAACAAACTAGCTGCCAAATAGCTGCACCCAGAAGTAATCAACCGAGAGGAACGTAGTGTAGGTGTGACATCGTGAGACATACTAATGACCGAGCTCGGAGTCTGGATCACACCCACGTTTCCTACTTCAGTAGCTAAAAAACCGAGTTTGTCACGAAGCATTGTTCTCTGAGTTTTAGACCCAATGGGGTTAGAGAAGAGAGCTCAGTTGGTGGTGGTCAGTTCATGTGATGATTCCTCATGTTCCCAGGATCAACATTCGTTCCCGTCAGGGAAGGAGAAAGAGAATCCATAGATGGGATAACCTGGTCACTGGTCAACCGAAGCCCCCTCAGATCATAACAGTACCTACAGTGGACACTATGGATCCATGATGTCCCCATCACTTTGGAAAACGACAGACCACACAGCCTTTCTCCATGTGCATCGCTCCGGTGGGTCCAGTCTTCATGCTCCCTAGCAGCTGATTAGCATCAGTGGCCAGTGGTTTTCCTATGTCCACACAGCTGTTTAGTCCCAATCCTGTGAATTCCGGTCGAGCGGGAATGCTCTTGATGTCACTGTCAAGTCGGAAGTTCTACTGTCCATTGGTTACCTTCACCAAGCGTATTAGTGTCACCGTCATTCCAACCGCGGTTAATCCATGAAGTTGACGGTTCTCCAACTCTCCTTCCAGTTGTCAATAACGTGCTGGACAGTTCGGAACCCAATTCCAGTCATTCCAGGTTCTCCGAAGTCCGTTTTCTTTGTTGATGACGCAAGACAATAGTATCATATCATCTCAAACACCGTAAGGTCTTTCCATGATCATGCGATACGTCTTCCCATATGGAAGTATAAGCAATGGGAAGCTACTCACTGTATCAGTTAGGGATAGAAGAATTCCGACCAGCTGAAGCACAGGAATCCCGGCAGGAATGATCCAACTGAAGCCTCTTATTAAGTAAGAGTAAACAAATACTAAGTATTTGTTTACCTATATCCTTTTTATGGCCAGACTATATCCTTTTTTTTTTAAGTACTGACTTCTCGACCACGTGTGCAGGTGTCATGTTCCGTCACCGTATCTCCGCGATTCGGAACCTACGGATTCATTCCGTTACACTGAACGCGAGGGCCGGTGCTGCTGCTCCGACTTCCCAGCGATACCATGCGTATCTGTGCGGGTCTCTCACACGACCTTCAGCTGAAAGGTTGTTGTTCTGCATCTCTGAAACGGTTCCAGCTCAAACAGACTCACACCTGCAAGTCCGGCGGCACAGGGAGACACCTTCACACTTCCTCATCAGGTAGCAGCTCAAGTGTACGAAGTCCTGGCTTCCTCTTTCTCCTCAGTAAACCTGAAATCTAATCAAGGTGACTCTAAATCACGCTCTAAATCACAACATGAGCCGCACATAGCACGGGTTTAAACAAAGCACTGACTCTACACAGACGAGTCACATTATTATGACCAGAGTAACAGCTGTGTGCAGCCCAGACAGCGGGACGGGCTGGGGCTGACTCAGTAAACTCCAGGTAGGTTCTCACAGGCATCTGGAGCCATGATGACTGCAGTGCAACCCACAGCTGCTGACGAGATGGTCCCATAGGTGCTCATTCAGGTTCGTGTCTGGAAAATTAGGGAGCCTGGGTAGTACTTGGAAGTCTTGGTCATGCTCTTCCAATCGAGGTTGGATATTTTTAGTCATGTGACGTGTCTCATCGTCCACACCAGGGACATAAATCCACACAGATGATGAGTGGGCCCAGAGAGTGCCATGACAACGTGACTTCGTTTATGAGCTACATGCTCCTGATGTCAAAATTAGGAAGTGGTCATAATAATGTGACTCGACTGTGTATATTCATCCCAGGGAGCAATCACTGTTCATTACACGTGTAATAACAGCAGAACTACAGGATAACCGGCAGAAAACGGAAACGACCGGCTGGTTATCATCGGGAAGCCACTTCAGAATTACTGCAGGGCTAAGACGCGAGTCACTCAGAAGGGTTATTAGTGATGTGCTCTGATGTAGGGGACGTATTTGTTCGCAGTGGAGGTGAATGGAACCAGACGTCCACCTTTAAAAGCCAAAAGTTATTACATGTAATGGATATTAGTACACGGCCTGATGTCTGAGATGCTCGTTACTATACTGTGACAATGAGTTTCGGTCTAAAACCTATTTTTAATATAACATAACATATTTCAATCTATTCATAGCGAAGCGATACACAAATGATGTGCTATGGTAAGGTAGACTCCTTATGGGATCATCAGCGTCCCATATAAACACTCAGAGGACACCTGTAGGTTCACTACAATAAGCCTACTTGATTATATCTACAGAATAAATAAAAAAATAAGCCCCTAAGATTATTACTGAATAAATAAATAAATAAATAAATAAATAAGCCCCTAAGATTATTACTGAATAAATAAATAAATAAATAAGCCCCTAAGATTATTACTGAATAAATAAATAAATAAATAAATAAATAAATAAGCCCATAAGATTATTACTGAATAAATAAATAAATAAATAAATAAATAAATAAGCCCATAAGATTATTACTGAATAAATAAATAAATAAATAAGCCCATAAGATTATTACTGAATAAATAAATAATAAATAAGCCCCTTAGATTATTACTGAATAAAATAAATAAATAAATAAATAAATAAGACCCTAAGATTATTACTGAATAAATAAATAAATAAACAAATAAATAAATAAATAAGACCATAAGATTATTCATGAATAAAATAAATAAATAAATAAGCCTCTAAGATTATTACTGAATAAATAAATAAACAAATAAATAAAAAATAGGCCTAAATGATTATTACTAAATTAATATATAAATAAATCAATAAGCCTGGTTGATTATTTCTAAATAAAAAAAGCCTCAATGATTACTACTAAATAAATAAGTCATTAAATAAATAAATAAGCAAGCCTAATAGCAAATTATACAATCTGCTATGGTAAAATAGTCCCCCTTAGACATCATCTTTTCCATCATCAGCATCCCATGTACACACTCATCAGACACATGCAGGTTCACTGGTAGACAGTACAATGGGCATATCTGAAGGGCAGGCACTGGGACCCCTGGTTCCCACCACCACCACTCTCTCCAGATGAGCTGTGTCCCCCAAATCAGTCTGCCTGGCTTTGTTTACATCTTAATCACTGGGCTATACAGGAATTTCGGAAATTCGATGGACTTTCCCTTTAACATTACACAGCAGCCTCATCATATACACCACACAGCTGTACGGGTCACACGTGGCTTTTCCCTGCCTGGCAGACGCTTGTATCCGTG
>JAMWET010006822.1:0-97500 GCA_024036415.1 Prochilodus magdalenae | reverse complement strand
GGAAAAAGTTGGAGGACTGAAGATCCGAACTCTCCGAAAGCTGAAGGAGAAAGTTGGAGGACTGAAGATCCAAGCTCCCCGAAAGCTGGAGGAGAAAGTTGGAGGACTGAAGATCCGAACTCTCCAAAAACTGGAGGAGAAAGTTGGAGGAATGAAGGTCCAAAATCTCAGAAAGGTGGAGGAGAAAGAAGAGGAGATGGAGAAAAAGAACGGAGAGGAGGAGGAAGAGAAGCTGAGAGAAAAGGAGAGAAGGCTGGAGGATGAGAGAGAAATGGCAGAGAGGAGAAAGGAGAGAGATCTAGAAGTTAGGGATGAAGGAGAAGTGGAGGTGATGGAGAGGTCTGTGTCTCCAGAAGTGTGGAGAACAGGTGTGATTGGAGAGGAGGAAGGAGGAGAGATGCTGAAAGAGATGAAGGAGGAGAAAGACGCAGAGGAGAAAGGCGCAGAGGAGAAAGACGCAGAGGAGAAAGGCGCAGAGGAGAAAGACGCAGAGGAGAAAGGCGCAGAGGAGAAAGACGCAGAGGAGACATTGAAGCACGGGCAGGAGGCGAGCCGGCAGTGCCAGAGGAGCGAGAGAGAGTTGGAGATGGAGGAGATCAAGGATGCGAGGAAACAACATATGGAGAAGGCGATGCAGCGGAAGAGGGCGCTGATGAAGAAACTCTTTTCTCCTGGAGTGAACATCTTCAGGCTGGGGGAAGGAGTTCAGCGCAGAGAACGGAGGAGGAACCTGAAGGAGAGAGATGAGAAGCAGGCCAAGCCTGAAGAACAGGAGGAGCCGGTGAAACCTAGCTGGCCTGTTTCTTCAGATGGAGGACCCCTGCTCATCTGCATACAACCCTGCAACCCACTCCTGGAGGAGCCTGTCCTGTCCGACCACTCCCCAGTGGACCACCCCGTTGATCCAAACCCAGAGGACGCTGTGGGTGACGGTACAAGGTCTGTGGTGGAGGAAGCTGACCTGAAGTCTGAGAGCTCCACTGAACCCGAGTCAGGAGATGCAGCTCTCAATGATTCCAGGGAGCAGCCTTCACCCACCAGCACTGACCACCCACAGGGAAAACCCACGTCCCCTGAGATGATGGAGAAGGCCAACCAGAACACGGAGGCTGAACACCAGGCCAAACCGAGGAACAAGAGGTTGGGCCTTGTGGAGTGGATCAATGAGAAGGTTAAGGAGAAACATCGGAGGTCCATCGAGGAGAGCTTTGAGAGGGAGTGGGAATATGGACACAAGCTTTTCAGTAAGTTCTATGTTCTATCGGTTCTTTACTGGAGAACCTTACTTGATTGGATATCGCTGTTCCAGATATACGACCGTAACCAAATACCAGAGTTCATGTTAGATATCAGTACAGGTGTGAGTGTTAGAGGTCCTTTATCAATAACTCCTATCCTCCAAACAGATACCAAACACGGAGTGGTCACCATCGCGGAGATCGAGCGTGAAAAGAGGGAGAGAGTGCAGAAGAAGGAGAAGACGAGGCAGTCACTGGAGAACATATGGGCAGCGTGGAAGAAGAAGAGAGCCGAGGAGAAAGCTAGGAGAGAGGAGGAGTCACTACGCATGCCCAAAAGACCAGTACAGAGGCGCTGGGCCCGGTAGACTGCAACGTCTTCACTGAGAGATGACACCATGTCCTGGACTACAAGGTGACTTCCACAAGCCTCAAACTCGTATCATGTTTCATATACGCCGAGTTAGCAACACCGCTATCGTACAGTGCAGCATCTCCTCAAGGAGCTTTAGCTAAACCTGGCCCAGCTAGTACTGGCTACACTTATTCAGATGCACTCATCACACTGCCCTGCTGGTTCATAGCCAGAACGGATAGAGCTGTGGAAGAAGTGACTCAGCACAAACAGGGCCAAGACACGAGACGTACACATCCCATAATGCATTTCAAAGGTGTCTCAGATATTAGACCCACACGCACCAGTCCATTCCAAACTACAGACACTCTCTCCTCATATGAACATACCTGCTCCGGCCTCCACCTGAACTCAGTGGATGTTCTTTATGAGCTAAGACGTATCTGTTAGGCTAACTGCACCACATCACCAACTGCCCTACTGAACACTCCAACTAAAAAATGTTGGTTTCTTTCAGGTAACACCACTTCTATCTGCACCTCCACCCGCAGTAACAACAATGAGATCTACACCACCTCCAGCAGACCTCCACATTGTGTAAGCTAAGACGTTTCTGTGCGGCTAACTGCATCACATCACTGACCATTCTACTGAACATTCCTGCTGAATCGTTCAGCCTAGTTGGACTGCAGATGACGGCAGTAGAGTAAAGCCCATCTGAGAATTTAAAAATCGATGCTGCTTCTAAAATCTCATATTTGATTCTTATCTTTTAAGTAACACTGCTTCTGTCTGCATCCCCTCTAGCTGTAACACCAAGGACTTCAGCACTTCATCCAGCTGTAACACCAAGGACTTCAGCACCTCCTCTAGCAGAAATACCACTGACCTCCTGACTTAACACCAAGAACCGTCAAAAAAAAAAAAAAAAGAAATCAATAAACTGATATGATGCAGTGCAGTTACCTTTAAGTTCAGTCATCTTTGAATGGTCTAGCTGTTTGGTTGACCCGCCAAAGGCTCTACATGTAACGGTGGGGTCTCATCTAAAAGGGGCATGCTGTTTGATTAGGTCAGAGTTATTGATCCCAGAGGGAAATTGTTTTATTGAAGCAGTAAACTCAAATCACATCAAATCATGAGGAGACCTACAAAGACAGGGTGGATCTGGAACTGCTGAACTCGTTTCCACCTAATTTGAACCGACAGTGCCACAGAGCAGGTGAAAAAGGGACACAGCAGAGATGAAACCATCTTAAATGTCTTTCATCCACAAAAATTCAGCAGGTTTTACACGCGGAGTGCCGAGGGGGAAATTGATGCTCTGAGAAAATCATTACCGTATCCATAATTCTTTAAATGAAACCATCTTCAGGTTCCTCTTTTTAAAAGGCTTCATATTAACCAGCTTCTTACTCGACTCTGGTCCACCTTGGATCATGCAGGAGGGACCTAAAACAGTGCCGGTGCCTGAATGTCACTGCAGCACCTTTTTAAGGTGGAACAGGAATGGAAATAAGAAGCTGCCAGATATTAGCTTCATCCACCTTTCTACAACGCTGTGTGGAAGATACAGTGTGTCTCGGTTTGTGGTTCCCGTACCAATACTGAAAATAGTTGATTGAAGCCCAGATCATGAAGAAAAAGACGTTTGGGTTTAGGAGAGAACATCTGGATCACTATATAAGGCACTATAGAGAGCAGGACTGACATTCTCATATTAGAGGTGTGAATGTTTATTGTTAGACGTGTATGTATGTCGATATGTGTAGTTACATTAAAGAGATGTAGTTCAGTAATTTAGTTTTTAATAATAAAAACTGCAGTTATTAGTGAAAATGTAAATTTTCACACGTGAACAGTAAATGACCATAATCCATATCCAGAATGTTATTGTGACTAGTCAGGATTATATCTGGACTAGTCTGAATGGTGGTTTTACTACTTATGGCGTGTATCTCTGGCCACAGAAAAAGTTCAGTTCTGACAAACAGAAGCTTTACTAAAACATAAAAGACTGAACTCTGAGAAAAAGAAGTCTTGCTGATTTAGGAGTGAGATAAAGTAGAAATCAACATCTATAACAGAAGCTTTACTGAAATATTAAAGATTCAAATATGAGAAAAAGTTTCAAGCTGTAGCTAAAGCTAGTATACATCTCAACTAGCTGAGCTACAGAGACCTAAATACCCTGATAAAGGTTCGGTTCTGACTAACAGAAGCTTTACTGACGCAAATATAAAAGACTCAACTCTGAGAGAAGAAATTCTGGCTGATTTAGGAGGGAGATAAACTGAAATTAAAGCTATTCTGTTGTGTTTGGAGCTGCAGCGAATGATAGCTGACTTCTCCGCTAGCTAACGCAGCTAGCTTAGCTATAGAGACACCGTGCTACATCTAAACACCCTGATACAGGTTCGGTTCTGACTAACAGAAGCTTTACTGCCGCAAATATAAAAGACTCATCTCTGTGAAAAAGGAAGTCTGGCAGATTTAGGAGTGAGATAAACAGAAATTAAATCTATTCTGTGGTGTTTGGAGCTGTGGCTAAAGCTAGCAGGCGCCTATCTCCTAGGTAACTTGCCTAGAATAGCTACGGAGATCCAAACACCCTGATACATGTTCGGTTCCACAAACAGGGGTTTTGCCATCACGAGTATTAACGATGACAACGTATAACAGCGAGGGCAATGTCGACTGATTGGTGTTGGAGTGACAGAAAGCCGAAATAAACCCTGTTCTGCGGGGTCTTATTTCGTAGCCTGACAGGCTAAGCTAACGCAAGTGCATGGCGCCTCCCACTGAAGTACAGGGTCGCTTCCAGTGAACTGAGGTTAAAATCAGGAGTTTAGGGAATACATGTTCATGTTGTAGTGAGAGAATAGAGGGGGTGAGGATGAGTGAAGGGACAGTGAATGTTGTGGATCAGGAAAGGTCGGGCGGTGCGTCTAATGGGTGAGTGGCTGCACCGGTGGGTGATTAAGGGTCTCCCCAGTTAGGAAGCAGAGTGATCGGGCAAGAGCCCGAGTGTCGTTTTGGAGTGGGAGACGAGGGGCGCGAGTTTGGGCTCTGTCAGGTTTACGAGGTGTTGCTTGCGGTTGTTTAGGGAGGGGAGGTCCGATCGCCTCCTGTAGAGAGTTGGGGGTTAGGAGTGCAGCCGTGTGCTCGTTTAACTGATTACTAGGTAGCCTAAATTCAGCTGAAGCTTGTAGGGTGGCCTACGGTGCAGCGGTCCCATGGGGAAACGTTGAGAGGACGCTGCTGGTTTAGACCCTGGGGGAGGGCCTGTCTGTGGAGAGTTTAGATTTTCTCATGTGTCTGTGTCTTTATACAGGTCTCTTTTAATCAGGGTAGGAATTGGTAGGTCTGAGAAGCAAGGGCTGGATAGAGTTACAGGGCTAGTGGTGTTGATCTTTTCAGTGTAGTGGATCGTGTGGTGGTAACTGTTGGTGATAACCCAGGTGTAGTGGATTCATCTGGTTGATTACCTGGGACTTGTACTACTACCTGCTTTCTCTCCCTCCTGTGACTAAGTCCAGTAATAAAGTGTATTCTTTGCTCCGTTTCTGTGTGAGTGGTTGTACTAGTCTCTATTCCGGACCAAACCGGGTTAAGAAAGGTGGTGTTAGAGTTACGCTATCTATGTTGTAGAAAATATTTCTTATAATTTCTCAGATCTCTACTTAAAATTTCTGGTGCTGCACGTTAGCACAGGCTCAGTTTCAGTAGCTGATCTCAAATAACACCATTCAGAGGATAACTCTAAAGCCGAGTCAGGGGCGAGAGGTGTTAGTGTGACAGATGGAGTCATTGTGTAGCGATTAGCAGTTAGCGAATACTATAGCTGCGTCCGAAATCGCCTACTTAGTCAGTACGTACTAGACTGAACCCAGTGTGCAGTGCTCGACCAGTGAAGCAGTACCGGAGTACGTAGTAACCACGCAACCTTGGACATACTACGTCCGCCATCTTGCCAACGACGTTTGACGTAAGATGGCACGCCACCATTGTAGTAGTCCCACCATTCATTCATATGAACACGTAACATAGGCTTTACATTTGCTGCAGGGCGCTTCATAACGTGACTCGGTGTTGCACAAAAAGTTGTAGGTTACTTACACTTGTACAGAGTCGCTGACCCACTTTCCACCATTTTTAATTCCTCAGCTGGGAACGCCTCCACAGCTCCAGTGGAATCATGGGATAGCACAGTGTGCTGTGCTTGCCTACTTCACTGGAAGCAGTACGCCATCCGGGGAACTTTCGCCTGCTGCTTTATGACTACTGCAGATTCGGACACACTACACATCCTCGCCTACTGAGTAGTACGGTAGTAGGCAGTTTCAGACGCAGCGTTTGTGTAGATTTTTCTGGAATTTCCTGGTTCTGATTTAGCTGGTCAGTGGATGTAATAAACCATAACCAGTCTCTCAAATTTGCACCAGCATGGAGCGGCACAGTCCGGCCCAGAGGACCGTTCGGCTCGACAGTGGAAAAGACGCCAGTGTTTCTGTCACTTAAGCACCATCACTTTTCACCAGTGTCAGGTTTACACTTCCTGGTACGCTGTGCAGTAAAACCATCACTGGGAATAAAATGCCATATTTACTAATATTCTATTCTTCTGTTCATATTTACCTGTTGGATTAATAATGTCTTGTCTACGCTGTCTGATCTATGCTGTCTCATTCAGCTGTGCTCTCCTTGCTGGATTAGCTCACTTGGACTTTGTCTTCTTTGTTTTCCTGATGTCTGATGACTTCATCAGTGTAAAGTGATAATAGTGCTGCACATGTAAAGATGATAATCCCAGATAGATATTAATCCTGTAACGGTGTGAATCCTGAAAGACTACAAGTGAAGATGTGTGATTGACCTTCCATTTAAGTCTGCTGGGTAATTCATTAGTGGACGAGTAGAAATGAAAGTACAGTCACTGTGAAGGTCTGGAGTAGCCCAGAGTTTAAGGCCTCAGTCAGGAAAGTGTTCCTCACAGACTGTGTGTTTCAGAAAGTCCTGAGAGAGAACACCAGGACGAGTCAGAAGAACGAGGCAGAGATCAGAGCAATGGACGAGCTTGTGAGAGAGCCAGAGAAGGAGATTCTGAGACTGCATGAGAGAGAGGGAGCGAGACGAGAGGTGGAAAAGGTGAAGGAGGAAATGGCAGAGGTGACGGCTCCTCCTGCAGCGGCTGCAGAAAGGGATGGAGAGAGAGCGAGAGAGGGAAAGGATAAAGAGAAGTTTTGGCTTTCAGGGATAGATGTGGAGAGGAGTCCAGCCAAGAGAGAGAGAGAGAGACAGTGAGAGAGAGAGACCCAGACAGAGGGAGGAGGAAATGCTGCAGCTTGAGTATGAACGATTGAAGAACTGGAGGAGACATACTGAAAGACGGAGAGAGAGATGGAGATGGTGAGAAAGGTGGGAGAAGAGAGAGAACTGTTCTGGCTGGATGTAATGGGCAGAGTGGAAGAAGAAGAGAGTATTTAGAGTAAGTAGGAAATTGTGATTAACCATGTGTCCTACAAAGTGGACGTCATGCATTTGTAACCCGTAGGTACTCTAAACACGTGTACAGAAAAGACTAATGGACCAGTTAGGTTTGCTCATGAAGCAAACGAACATGAAAGACACGAAACCAGATATGGCAGATTAGTTACTGTATTGGGAAAATGACAATAAAATAAAAATAAATAAATCAATGTACAGAACTTCTTCAAATAAACAATGTACAACTGATTCACAGTAAAAAAAAATCACAGGTAAGGACCTTTTTCTCTCTTTTTTTATACCTAAGTGTTACTCAGTGTCATACAGTAGATCTATACTAATCACCTTTCTTGTTTATTCAGGTTTGGTTACTCAGACCCTCAGGTAAGTAAACAATTAGTGTAACCTTTTGTTTGCTATTTTAATAACTGGTTGCTTTTGCTCTAGGTTCAGTTTACGTTTGGTTCGGCGGTTTGAGGTAAGTATTTGGGTTTTTTTTTACGCTATTTTGTTATTTATTTGTAGAGTTTAGGATTTTGTCTCCTATTTAAAGATAGAAACTAATACTTATTATTGGTTTATCTTGGCTGTTATTGGTTTAACTTTAGCTTTTCTTTGAAATACCCTTTAGATTATTTAGCTCAAAATCACCTTACCTTGAAATTGTACAGTTAACCATCAACAAGCACAATCCAACAATTGTCAATGACATTATCAGTGGTAAAAAAACAAAAACAAAACAAATAAACAACTATCAAATAGCAAAGAATAAGTAAACGATTACTTTAAAGTGAACATAATTCTCTCCCTTTGCTTTGAAGGTAAATGAAGTTATTTTTTTCTTCAAAATATATCCACCCATGCATCAGAGTTTAGTCCCAAATATCAAAGATCTAAAGTCAGTGAACACGTAAACAAGAATGATTAGTGGAACAAAGTCCAGCAAAAATTAATACTCAAATTCAAGTTTTGGTGGTGTGGTCCTTAGCAGGGCTTGGCTCGCCGTCTCGTCCCCTTCGGTGCACCAGCAGCGCTCAGGCGGACGATGTGAAGAATGCTGTCATGAATCAATCCTTTTCCAACCAAAACAAACTGACCTGTTTACATGAGAACAGAGTCTGTAAACTCACATTATATTTCCAGTTTCCCATAAAAAAATATACACACGTGGCTATGACTTAGCCGCTAGTTTACACTCAAAAGCGTTAGCTTAGCCACTAGTTTACCCTTAAAAGCGTTAGCTTAGCCACTAGTTTACCCTCTAAAGCGTTAGCTTAGCCACTAGTTTACCCTCTAAAGCGTTAGCTTAGCCACTAGTTTACCCTCAAAAGCGTTAGCTTAGCCACTAGTTTACACTCAAAAGCGTTAGCTTAGCCGCTAGTTTACCCTCAAAAGCGTTAGCTTAGCCGCTAGTTTACCCTCAAAAGCGTTAGCCTAGCCACTAGTTTACCCTCAAAAGCGTTAGCTTAGCTTTAGCTACAGCGCGGTCGTAACTGCTAATTAGCACTACTCTTTCGTTCTCATTTATTTTGGCTATTTTAGTCAAAAAATACATGTATACAAATGCATATTTCACACCCACCGAACCCAATCCAGTATGCCTGCACTCTATCGCAGGTGCAAATGAAGCTCTCCCCCCGCAGCAACCCCACAGGAATGACTGCTGGAAGAGCCCAACTATTTACGGTGAGTGACTACCTTTCCTCTCCTTTGCAGGTTTTCGAAAGTCGTAATAATCTGTTTTCAGGTATAAACAGTTCGTTAATGGTAAGATTCTCTAGTTAGAAACCCCTACTCTTGGTTTTGTTTGTATTTTATTTATTTATTTATTTATTTATTTTTCTACTCCAGTTATCAAGCTAAGAACTTTCTGCGTGTCTCTTTCTCTTCCTTCTGGCATAGAGAGAAATTTCTGCAAGGTGGAAAAGGCCTGGGGCCACGCCCACTTGACCACCAATTGGCCAAAATTCCGCGCAATGGCTTTTCCCATTAATAATATTGACTTTCTGTGAGTAGAATAGTTTTATTTCTTCCTTAATTGTTTTATATTTTATTTTGTTTTATGTGTGTATATATGCATTCTTTATCTATTATTTACTTTTCAGGAAATCGTTTGTTAGCCTGTAACAGTTTCAACCTATTACTCCATCCCACTAGGACCTGTTGGCTATGTATAATGAATTATACTTAATAAATAATTTTTAACAATCCAGTTCAATTTCTCAGCTTCACCAGTTTCTCCATGTCACTCATTCGAAACCTGGGTTACACATTGCTAAATATATATCCAACATAAGGCATGTAGTTGATTCATCTTTTATCATGACTATTTTGGTTGCAATTTAGTTTTTGGTAAATGTATAAGTTTTAAAATGATACTTTTTTGTGCAGATTGTAGTTTGTGTTAGTAAACAGTGTAATTTTTAGACCACAAGTGTAGAAAGGAACAGTGAAGACTGTAGGACTGTAGAATACTCCAGGACCTTCCCTCAGGCTCCAGTGACGATGAGTATAGTGAGAACTATAGAGACATGGGAGATGAGGTTGATGAAGGAGATGCTGACAGTCAAGATGATGAGGATGCAACGGGAGGGCAGCATGATGAGGGAGCTGTGGGAAATGGCCATATGGTACCTGCCCAGAGAAATGTTTGCAATGCACCTACCTGCACTCAACCCTGCAAATATGTCTGGAAATAATAAACTTTTTGTTCTTTTTAGAGATGTTCTGAAACATTCATTTAGCTTACATGGAAGCCTTACAGTGGTGAGCGCTATTTGTTTTCTTATTTAGGCCTAAAGAGCAGGGCTATAGAATGTTTTAGTGTGGGAAAGTATGTTAAAGCGCTATTCAAAGCATACAGTGAAATATGTATAACTACATAACTCTTTCTGATTCAGTTTAGTTCATTCTTCCACTGGGTTTATACTGTTTTATGTCGAGTGCTTAAGTGCATGTAGTCCACTAGTGTGGACATATCTGTAAATAACATTTTTTTGGGGAAAAAAAAGTTAATATTTGTTTTTTAATGCCCTAAGCACAGTAAAAACACATTTAAGAGAATCTTGACTCAGGATTTCATCATTCATGCATCAGAGGGTTAATGTTTACATGTTCATATCCAGCTCCCATCATTTCTGAAAACACATTACTTCAGTCATTTATCTATTAATTAGCTATTTTCTGTGATACAACACTGGTAACGTTTAGTCTGTGCATTTAAAGTCTGTGTGAGATGAAAATCTAGTTAGATCTTTTACACAGCTCAGTAATCTGGGGGAGACTGAGAGTGGGCCAACCAGAAAAGGCGCTAGGCTAATGCTAACGTTAGCTAATTAGCAAGAAAACTAGTTTAAAACTATGGGGAATCTTCACTTCTCAGTGAGTGTGAATGAGAGAGATAGTAATAACATTATCAGCTCTTTATTTGATGTGTTTATATATTTTACTTATTTTGAGTGTATTTACTTATACTGAGTTTGTAAACAGTGGTTTGCCAAACGCTGTTTACAGTGAGCTTATGTCTGTGATGAGGTCATATAGTGTTGAGGAGCGGGAGCAATTAGCTATTTTCTGTGATACAACACTACAAATTCAGTCTCTCTGGATTTAAAATCTGTGTGAGATGAAAATCTAGTTAGACCTTTTACACAGCTCAGTAATCTGGGGGTCCAACGGTGGACCAGCAGTAAACAACTCTCCGTGGAACGAGGCTACGCATTATGGACACTTGGTCTGAGTTAAAAGGTCAAGATATCACATCCCTAAAAACAAACGAAAGAGTTTAGCTCGCTCACACAGACAACACATAAATGAAGCAGAATAACTTTTTATTTCAGTCCATCACTCGTTTAATATTTATGATCCAGTCAAACACCGTTTCTAAATGAAACACTTAAAACAGGGCTGAGATTAGCTCCAGCCACGACTAGCATTAGCTTAGCACCAAAGCTGTTTTGCTCACCCCAGAAAAAGTTCAGTTCTGACAAACAGAAGCTTTACTGAAATATAAAAGACTCAACTCTGTGAAAAAAAAAGTCTGGTTAATTTAGGAGGGAGATGAAGTAGAATTTAATCATGTCCTGTGTTGATTGACACTGTAGCTAATGCTAGCAGGCGCCTCTCTCCTAGCTAACATAACTAGCTTAGCTATAGAGACACCGTGCTACATCCAAACTTTCCTGATAAAGTTTCGGTTCTGCCAACAGAACCTTTACTGAAATATGAAAGACCAAACTGTGAAAAGCAATTCTGGCTGATTGAGGAGGGATATAAAACAGAAATTAAACATATTCTGTGGTCTTCAGAGCTGTAGCTAAAGCTAGCGCACTTCTCTCCTAGCTAACTTGGCTAGCTTAGCTACAGAGATCCAAACACCCTTATACAGGTTTGGTTCCACTAACTGGTGCTTTGCCATCACGAGTATTAACGATGACAACGTATAATAGCGAGGGGAAGGTCGACTGGTTGGTGTTGGAGTGACAGAAAGCCGAAATAAACCCTGTTCTGTGGGGTCTTATTTCGTAGCCTGCCAGGCTAAGGTGACGCAAGAGCATGGTGCCTCCCACTGAGGGTGGCTTCCAGTGAACTGAGGTTAAGATCAGGAGTTTAGGGAATACATGTTAATATCTTAGATCACTAATTAGAATATCTGGTGTTGTAAGTTAATACAGGCTCGGTTTCAGTAGCTGATTTCAAATAACACCACTCAGAGGACAAATCATCTAGAGGCGAGTCAGGATAGAGAGGTGTTGGTGTGACAGACGGAATCACTGTGTGGTAAGAACCATTCGGCTCGACAGTGTAAAAGAGCCCAGCGTTTTCATCACTGTGGGACTTTATCACTTTTCAGCCGTGTCAGGTTTACACTTCCTGTTACACAGTGCAGTAAAACAATCACTGGGAATAACATGCTATATTTGTTGTTGGTATTTTATGCACCAGTTAATTTCATTAATTTCATTTTTTGTTTATTTATTTATTTACTCAGTAGTTTGTGTTCCTTTATCTTCTCTGGCTTTCTGCTAAGATTTAAATTAATAAAAGTTTTGCCTTAGCGGAGAGTTCTGGCTCGACCAATCAGACAGCGTTCTGTGCGGGTCCTTATGAATATTAATGAGCTCACTCCGCGTGTCTACCCTGAGCTCGAAGTTTGAGCGTTAAGGTTCGGCTCTGCGAACGCGGTGACGTCACAATGGCGCCTGAGAACTTATATATGGAGAGAGCGCGATCCGTTTTACCATTCGGATGCTGCAGGAGCGCGAGAGACAGTTTGTAGCAGGACTGCAGTATCACTGATAGAGCTCCGAGTTCAGACACTCACGGAAGGTAATTAGTGCTGATCCGAACTCCTCACTGCTCATACCAGAGCCTGGGAGGGACTGACAGTGTGCTGGACCGATAGAGGGCAGTACTGAGCGATGCGCTCTCTTTTTCTGAGCTGGTGATGAAAAAGTGATGGTGCCGTTCGGTTCCACGGTCCTGCAGGAGCAGCAGAGCCGAGATTCGAACAGTTGCTGCTTCAGTACAGCAGGTGGCGCTGTGGGCTTCTCCTCTCTGGACGGGGAGGGAGGAGTTCAGCTGTTCATCCCAGAGCAGCACTATCTATCTATCTATCTATCTATCTATTATTCCTGTCGTTTTGTCGTTTGACTCCACAGAAGCACCAAAGATGATGTACCAGGTGAAAAGGCTGCTTCCCCCACCCAGTCCTACAGGCTGTGTGGGCTGCTGGGGCTTCTGCTGCCCAAAGTTGCCCTTCTTCAACAGGGAGAACAAACTCCTGGAGAGGTGGAGGCAGCAGGAGAGTCTCCAGCAGCTTCGGAGAGAGATAGAGAAGGAGAAGGAGCTGAAAAAGGAGAAAAGGAGGAAGAAAAAGGAGGAGAAGAGGAGGAGGCAGCGAGAGAGGGAGAGACAGAAGGAGATAGAAATGATTCAGTGGAGGCTCCAGATGATGATGGAGCAAGAGAGAGTGGAGAAGGAAGAGAGGCAGGAGCTGGAGAGGCTCAGACAGCTGGAGAAAGAACTGCAGCTGGAGGAGCTGAGAGAGAGAGAAAGAAGGAGGACAGAGCGCCAGTTCAGAAGGGTGAGGGGGAACGCCAGGACGACTCAGAGGAACGAGGGAGAGGTCAGAGACATGGAGGAGTGCCTGAGAGAGCAAGAGAAGGAGATCCTCAGACTGAATGAGCACAGGAACAAGCTCAGAAGGGAGGTGCAGAAGATGCAGGAGAAACTTAGGGAGGAGAAGTTCCAGCCAGAGACAGAGCGACTGCTCCTCCTCCAGAAGGAGATGGAGGATTTGGGATGGAGAGAGAGAGAGCAGGCTCTGGAAAGACAGATGGAGAAGATGAAGGAAACGCTGGCTTTCAGGGAGAGATGTGGAGAGGAGAAGGAGGAGGAGGAATTCACCCTCCTGAGAGAAATGGAGAGAGAGAGGGAGAACCTGGCGGAGTCGTACAGAAAGATGGAGAGAGAGATGGAGGTGGTGAGGAAGATGGGAAAGGAGAAAGAACTGGTCCTGCTGAGGGAAATGGAGAGAGAGAAAGAGAGTGAAAGAGGAGAGATGGAGAGAGAGCAGATGGCGTGGCAGAAACAAACAGAAAAGGAGGTGCAGGAGCAATTGGGAGAAACAAAGATGGAAAGAGAGAAAGAAAAAGAGTCGGAGCGAGAGAAAGAGGAGCAATGGGTGGATGTAGAGGAGAGAATAAGAGAGATGGAGAGAAAGATGAAGGAGGAAAAAGACCTGATATTAAGGAGGGAGGAGAAATGGAGGGAAAGAGCGAAAGGGCTTAAGGAGGAGTGGCAGCACAGATGGCAGGAGATGGAAAGAAAGGAAGAGGAAGAAATGAGGCGGGTGAAAGAGAACGCCCAAGAGACGGAGACAGTAATGTCCGAGGAAGCAGAAAGGACAAAGGAGGAGGAGGAGGAGGAGAGGGAATTCCAAAAGCTGGAGATGGAGGGACTGGAGAAGGAAAGAATGGAAATGGAGGAGTACAAGGAGACCCAGCCAGAGGAACACCTTAAGGCTGGACAAGAGAAACAGCAGAAAGAGTGCAGAGAGGAGAAGAGCAGGAGAGAGAGTGAGAGAAAGGAGGAGGAGGAAAGACAGATCGACATGGACAAAGAAAACGAAGCGCACAAGCTGGAGGAGAAAGTTGGAGGACTGAAGATCCGAACTCTCCGAAAGCTGAAGGAGAAAGTTGGAGGACTGAAGATCCAAGCTCTCCGAAAGCTGGAGGAGAAAGTTGGAGGAATGAAGGTCCAAAATCTCAGAAAGGTGGAGGAGAAAGAAGAGGAGATGGAGAAAAAGAACGGAGAGGAGGAGGAAGAGAAGCTGAGAGAAAAGGAGAGAAGGCTGGAGGATGAGAGAGAAATGGCAGAGAGGAGAAAGGAGAGAGATCTAGAAGTTAGGGATGAAGGAGAAGTGGAGGTGATGGAGAGGTCTGTGTCTCCAGAAGTGTGGAGAACAGGTGTGACTGGAGAGGAGGAAGGAGGAGAGATGCTGAAAGAGATGAAGGAGGAGAAAGGCGCAGAGGAGAAAGACGCAGAGGAGAAAGGCGCAGAGGAGAAAGGCGCAGAGGAGAAAGGCGCAGAGGAGAAAGGCGCAGAGGAGAAAGACGCAGAGGAGAAAGACGCAGAGGAGAAAGACGCAGAGGAGACATTGAAGCACGGGCAGGAGGCGAGCCGGCAGTGCCAGAGGAGCGAGAGAGAGTTGGAGATGGAGGAGATCAAGGAGGCGAGGAAACAACACATGGAGAAGGCGATGCAGCGGAAGAGGGCGCTGATGAAGAAACTCTTTTCTCCTGGAGTGAACATCTTCAGGCTGGGGGAAGGAGTTCAGCGCAGAGAACGGAGGAGGAACCTGAAGGAGAGAGATGAGGAGCAGGCCAAGCCTGAAGAACAGGAGGAGCCGGTGAAATCTAGCTGGCCTGTTTCTTCAGATGGAGGACCCCTGCTCATCTGCATACAACCCTGCAACCCACTCCTGGAGGAGCCTGTCCTGTCCGACCACTCCCCAGTGGACCACCCCGTTGATCCAAACCCAGAGGACGCTGTGGGTGACGGTACAAGGCCTGTGGTGGAGGAAGCTGACCTGAAGTCTGAGAGCTCCACTGAACCCGAGTCAGGAGAGGCAGCTCTCTATGATTCCAGGGAGCAGCCTCCACCCACCAGCACTGACCACCCACAGGGAAAACCCACGTCCCCTGAGATGATGGAGAAGGCCAACCAGAACACGGAGGCTGAACACCAGGCCAAACCGAGGAACAAGAGGTTGGGCCTTGTGGAGTGGATCAATGAGAAGGTTAAGGAGAAACATCGGAGGTCCATCGAGGAGAGCTTTGAGAGGGAGTGGGAATATGGACACAAGCTTTTCAGTAAGTTCTATGTTCTATCGGTTCTTTACTGGAGAACCTTACTTGATTGGATATCGCTGTTCCAGATATACGACCGTAACCAAATACCAGAGTTCATGTTAGATATCAGTACAGGTGTGAGTGTTAGAGGTCCTTTATCAATAACTCCTATCCTCCAAACAGATACCAAACACGGAGTGGTCACCATCGCGGAGATCGAGCGTGAGAAGAGGGAGAGAGTGCAGAAGAAGGAGAAGACGAGGCAGTCACTGGAGAACATATGGGCAGCGTGGAAGAAGAAGAGAGCCGAGGAGAAAGCTAGGAGAGAGGAGGAGTCACTACGCATGCCCAAAAGACCAGTACAGAGGCGCTGGGCCCGGTAGACTGCAACGTCTTCACTGAGAGATGACACCATGTCCTGGACTACAAGGTGACTTCCACAAGCCTCAAACTCGTATCATGTTTCATATACGCCGAGTTAGCAACACCGCTATCGTACAGTGCAGCATCTCCTCAAGGAGCTTTAGCTAAACCTGGCCCAGCTAGTACTGGCTACACTTATTCAGATGCACTCATCACACTGCCCTGCTGGTTCATAGCCAGAACGGACAGAGCTGTGGAAGAAGTGACTCAGCACAAACGGGGCCAAGACATGAGACGTACACATCCCATAATGCATTTCAAAGGTGTCTCAGATATTAGACCCACACGCACCAGTCCATTCCAAACTACAGGCACTCTCTCCTCATAAAAAAAAAAGCTTTAATTGTCACTTTATGTATATAATTATCACTTTTTAAATTATAACAAAGTTTTAAATCAAAATAATAAAAGTTAACAAACCTTTTTTATGAATTTCAAATTTTTTGGAGATGCACCTGTAATCAAAATAACAGAAAACAAAAAATAAATATCACGTTTTCATTCTTTCTGAACCCCCAGGTGGCGTGGCACACGTTGAAGGCTCGCTAGAGAGACAGTCGGGCAATCTGGAGCCTCACGAAACATCCTGCACCAGAAACAACAACACACGAGACATCTGAACCTGACTTAACATCAATAAACTCTCTTAATTAAAACTCCTACGTCCCAGTTTACTAAGTGCTGACAACAAAAAAGCCGTAACCGTTTTAACCCAAGCGATGGCGCACTGCTACAGCTGGAACGGGTAATAACTGAGAGCAGCTGATTCAGTGCTCTGTTTGTGTGAGGGGTCATCTGGGCCCATCTCATTTCAGCCCTTGCCCCTAAGACTTGGCTCTACCCCTCCGTTTTGTGGGTTCACGTGTAGGGGTAGGGTTTTCCTGCTGGTTGTTGAGATGGAGGGTAGGGTGAAGTGGCAGGGCTTAGGGTTTCCCAGAATGCCTTGCGAATTATCAGCAAGATGGCTGCACAAGCACCAGAGAGACACGTAAATATAAGTGCTGCTGTACTGTAAGATCACCATGGTAACAGCGTTTTATGGTCATTTTCTTCATCAGACGTGTAAAAATCACTAGTACTACACTGATGAATACGGCGCTACCTAGCGAAACTTCCCGTTCCACCTTAAATGGTGCAGCAATTACATTCTGGTACCTGAGGATGCTGGACCATTTAAGGTGGAATGGGGAAATGGGATCATAAAGTTGAGCTTCATATCACTGAAGAATTCTGGGTGGAGATAATGAATAACGTCATCATCCGCCTCTTTGAGGTCATGTGATGCCCTAAATGTGTTTAAGCAGTGAGGAGCTGAACTCCACCCTCCTCTGCTGGCACTCCAGACTGGCACGGCCACCTACAGAGCTCCGCTAGCAGCCTGTTAATGAAGTCAGGTTGGGTTCTGTTTGTCCTCTTGTTTATTGGGTGACTCTTCAGACTTACTGAGACTGGGCTTCCATCTGTTTACATAAAAGCCGCTGACGAAACCTGATGACGTATCCTGTTCTGGAAGGGTGGTCCAATTTCATAGGGTGTCGATTTCAATGGGAGGGTTACCTTGTGGACCTTGAACCATCTTGCATGTCCAGAAACGACTAGATCTGCCTTCTGTCCAAAGTGGCTCGGCCACAATACAGTAGACCACACAAACTCAAAGAGCAGGGCTGCGGAGTGCTAAAGCTTGTAGCATCACTCACTACAGGATTTCGAAAGGCCTGTGGAAGCAACATCAGCACCAGAACGAAATGAGTTTCCATGGCTGAGCAGCTCCACACAGGCCTGAGATCACATTTCCCAATAACGTAGTGTTAGCTGGAGTGCTCAGGAGTGATGAATCACGCTTCGCTCTCCGGCAATCTGATATGGGTTTGATGGATGAATCCAGGAGAAGACTACCTACTGCAGAGTGACTGCAGTAAAGACAGGCAAAGAGAACCTCCCTCCGTTCAAAAGGAAGAAACCACGAGAGGAACCAAGACTCAAAAGGGGAACCCATCCTCCTCGGGTCAAGACCAGCACAGGAAAGGAGCATTCAGTGTTTGTAAGATGGAGGAATGTATGTCTGATTAGTCTGATTAAGTAGTTGGGTCAGCAGGACGAGGGACCAATCCTCCACAGTGCAGGACAGCCAGGAGCTCCGTGATGGTTAAAGGGCAGCAGTGGCTCCTAGTCAGAGCAGATGTAGCAACAGCATCAGACCGCACAGGATGGGCAGCAGGTCTGCTTAGACAGAGAGATCAGACAGACTGTTGGCTCTGACAGAAGACCTCTCCCAACACTCTGTCAGTGGACCCCTAGACCTGCACCTCTCGCCTAGCAGAAACACTCACTACCACACGTGCCACTGAACAGGTAGGGTTACCAAACACTTTGTGTCAGTGGACTCCTAGACCTGCACCTCCTACCTAGCAGAAACACTCACTACCACACGCTCCACTGAACAGGTAGGGCTACCCAACACTCTTTGTCAGTGGACTCCTAGACCTGCACCTCTTACCTAGCAGAAACACTCACTACCACACGCTCCATTGAACAGGTAGGGTTACCCAACACTCTCTGTCAGTGGACCCCTAGATCTGCACCTCTTACCTAGCAGAAACACTCACTACCACACGCTCCACTGAACAGGTGGGTTTAAGCCTGGACTTAGACTGAGGCTGTGTCCTGAACACTGACCGGTAGATTATTCCAAAGCTGGGGGGCCTTGTATGGAAAGGCTCCGCCCCCTGATGTAACTTGGTTAATTCTAGCCACTAATAGAAAGCCCACAGTTTGAGACCTAAGGTCACGTTATGGTTCATAGTACGAGATCAGTGAGGTACAGAGGAGCGAGGACGTTAGAGCTCTGTAAGTCAGGAGGAGAGTTTTACACCCAGTGTGGAGTTTAACTGGTGACCAGTGGAGTTTAGATCAGACTGGGCCGTTAAAGCAGTGTGCTGACTTTAGCTGATTTTAGCCGTGTCTTCAGGTCGCAAATGGAAAATAAAAGAAGCCGCCCTTTTCTAAGAAGCAGATGTCAGTTTCTCATTCACCAGTTTCTTGTTCATTTTTTACATTGATTGGTAAATTGGTAAACAAGAATCCAACTCCAACTTCATTTAGTTTGTATCACCTAGTTTTGTTGTTACATCACTGAGATGTGGATCCAGCCAGGACCTCCTGAAGGAGGTCGTGGTAGTCACTCAGAATTCGACACGCCCCAGATAAAACCACTCCAGCTATTCACATTGTAGGAAAGGTTTTCTTTTAGAATGCCATCTTCTGGATTGAAATAAAGAAGAAAATAAATGGGGGGAAATATGTGAGTTTACCAGCAGGGGGCAGAATATGACAGCTTCTGAAGTTCAAGTCTAGTGCTGATCAAGAAAACACAAACAGACCTTCACAGGCGTGAAAGGTTGGATGTGTTTTCTGGGCGGAGTAAAATACTATACGGGTTCGTGTGGTAATAAACTGGAGCGGTAAATTAAACGTCCACCAAAACCCAAATAAAAAATATCAGATATAAATAAACCGCCACTGATCAGACCCAAGAACCGAGAACTGCATGGGAATAGATAACGAGCAGCTTGACTGACAGCTCTCTGACCAACACTGCTATTGTGCTCCGTCCCCATACAGAACATCATTATCAATAACATCATGATACCGCTTTTATATGATGCTGACTGGATGGATACAGGAATGAAGGGATGAAGGAACAGTGCTGATGTATGGATACAGGAATGAAGGGATGAAGGATAAGTGTTGATGTATGGATACAGGATTGAAGGGATGAAGGAACAGTGCTGATGTTTGGATACAGGAATGAAGGAACCGTGTTGTTGTTTGGATACAGGAATGAAGGGATGAAGGAACAGTGTTGATGTATGGATACAGGAATGAAGGAATGAAGGATAAGTGTTGATGTATGGATACAGGATTGAAGGGATGAAGGAACAGTGCTGATGTATGGATACAGGAATGAAGGGATGAAGGAACAGTGTTGATGTATGGATACAGGAATGAAGGAACCGTGTTGTTGTTTGGATACAGGAATGAAGGGATGAAGGAACAGTGTTGATGTATGGATACAGGAATGAAGGGATGATGGAACAGTGTTGATGTATGGATACAGGAATGAAGGAACAGTGTTGATGTATGGATACAGGAATGAAGGGATGAAGGAACAGTGTTGATGTTTGGATACAGGAATGAAGGGATGAAGGAACAGTCTTGATGTATGGATACAGGAATGAAGGACCCGTGTTGTTGTTTGGATACAGGAATGAAGGGATGAAGGAACAGTGTTGATGTATGGATACAGGAATGAAGGGATGAAGGAACAGTGTTGATGTATGGATACAGGAATGAAGGAACAGTGTTGATGTTTGGATACAGGAATGAAGGGATGAAGGAACAGTGCTGATGTTTGGATACAGGAATGAAAGGATGAAGGAACAGTGTTGATGTATGGATACAGGAATGAAGGGATGAAGGAACAGTGTTGATGTATGGATACAGGAATGAAGGGATGAAGGAACAGTGCTGATGTTTGGACACAGTAATGAAGGGATGAAGGAACAGTGTTGTTTGGATACAGGAATGAAGGGATGAAGGAACAGTGCTGATGTATGGATACAGGAATGAAGGGATGAAGGAACAGTCTTGATGTATGGATACAGGAATGAAGGAACCGTGTTGTTGTTTGGATACAGGAATGAAAGGATGAAGGAACAGTGTTGATGTATGGATACAGGAATGAAGGGATGAAGGAACAGTGTTGATGTTTGGATACAGGAATGAAGGGATGAAGGAACGGTGTTGATGTATGGATACAGGAATGAAAGGATGAAGGAACAGTGTTGATGTTTGGATACAGGAATGAAGGGATGAAGGAACAGTGTTGATTTATGGATACAGGAATGAAGGGATGAAGGAACAGTCTTGATGTATGGATACAGGAATGAAGGAACCGTGTTGTTGTTTGGATACAGGAATGAAAGGATGAAGGAACAGTGTTGATGTATGGATACAGGAATGAAAGGATGAAGGAACAGTGTTGATGTATGGATACAGGAATGAAGGGATGAAGGAACAGTGTTGATGTTTGGATACAGGAATGAAGGGATGAAGGAACGGTCTTGATGTATGGATACAGGAATGAAAGGATGAAGGAACAGTGTTGATGTTTGGATACAGGAATGAAGGGATGAAGGAACAGTGTTGATTTATGGATACAGGAATGAAGGGATGAAGGAACAGTGCTGATGTTTGGATACAGGAATGAAGGGATGAAGGAACAGTGCTGATGTATGGATACAGGAATGAAGGGATGAAGGAACAGTGTTGATGTATGGATACAGGAATGAAGGGATGAAGGAACAGTCTTGATGTATGGATACAGGAATGAAGGGATGAAGGAACAGTGTTGATGTTTGGATACAGGAATGAAGGGATGAAGGAACAGTGCTGATGTTTGGATACAGGAATGAAGGGATGAAGAAACAATGTTGATGTTTGGATACAGGAATGAAGGGATGAAGGAACAGTGCTGTTGTTTGGATACAGGAATAAAGGGATGAAGGAAAAGTGTTGTTGTTTGGATACAGGAATGAAGGGATGAAGGAAAAGTGCTGTTGTTTGGATACAGGAATGAAGGGATGAAGGAAAAGTGTTGTTGTTTGGATACAGGAATGAAGGGATGAAGGAACAATGAGTCTTCTCAAAGTGTCTTCCTCCATCAACATCAATTTTCCCCATTCAGCATTCCACATGGAGAAATCTGAAGACCCAGCTGCCCAGGATTTAAATGAGTCGGTCCACAGAGGAGAGCACTTCCCCCCCGTATTGTCCATTCAGCGACTATCCAGTTGAAGTGGACTTGGTAGCATGAAATGATGAAGGAGGTGATCTTGTACTACAGGAGGCTGAAGAGGTGTGGTCACTCTCACCGATGGAGCGGAGAGCAGTTCCTCAGACCTCTCCTGGTCCCAGAGAGGATCTTCACAGGCTGCATCGCTGTCTGGGACGGCAGCTGTACCACCTGTGACAGTCAACGTCCAGTCATAAAGGACATCTGTCAGTCAAAATTCTTTCTCTGAGTGCCTAGAATTAACAAAGTTACATCAGGGGGCAGAACCTTCTCATACAAGGCCCCCCAGCTTTAGGACATAACCTACCGGTCAGTGTTCGGTACCCAGACACAGCCTCAGTCTTTAAGTCCAGGTTTAAACCCTACCTGTTCAGTGGGGTGTGTGGTAGTGAGTGTTTCTGCTAGGTAGAGGTGCAGATCTAGGGGTCCACTGACAGAGAGTGTTGGGTAACCCTACCTGTTTAGTGAAGTGTGTGGTAGTGAGTGTTTCTGCTAGGTAGAGGTGCTGATCTGGGGGTCTACTGACAGAGAGTGTTGGGTAACCCTACCTGTTCAGTGAAGTGTGTGGTAGTGAGTGTTTCTGCTAGGTAAGAGGTGCAGATCTGGGGGTCTACTGACAGAGAGTGTTTGGTAGCCCTACCTGTTCAGTGGAGTGTTTGGTAGTGAGGATTTCTGCTAGGTAAGAGGTGCAGGTCTAGGTGTCCACTGACAGAGAGTGTTGGGTAACCCTACCTGTTCAGTGAAGTGTGTGGTAGTGAGGATTTCTGCTACGTAAGGGTGCAGGTCTAGGGGTCCACTGACAGAGAGTGTTTGGTAACCCTACCTGTTCAGTGAAGTGTGTGGTAGTGAGTGTTTCTGCTAGGTAAGAGGTGCAGATCTAGGGGTCTATTGACAGAGAGTGTTTGGTAGCCCTACCTGTTCAGTGGAGTGTTTGGTAGTGAGGATTTCTGCTTTTTTTCTCCTTTTCTGTGCTGGCTTTGATATCTGGTGTTGAGGAAGGGTTCCCCTTTTGAGTCTTGGTTCCTCTTGAGGTTTCCTCCTTTTAACTGGGGGAGTTTCTCCTTCCTTCTGTAGCCCCTCGGCTTGCTCACTGGGGGGCTCGGACACCAAATTCTTTGTAAAGCTGCTCTGGAAAAAGCGCATATAAATAAATCTTGACTTGACTTGAGTGCTAACGTAGCCCCGCCTTGTGGAGAAAATCCTTGACCATAGGTGAGTGAGTCACAATCACAAAAACACATTTTCCCTAAATTGAGATCTCCAAAATGAAAAATTTAGTCCCAGATTAAAGTTTCTATCAAACCTTAAAGTGTTGGTGCATTAGAATTAAATTTAATCTAGATTTAATGTTAAAGCAGTCCTGGATTTAGATAATGATGCAAAAGAAACCCTGAATGTTTTGAAACCTGATTGCGACAAGGTGCAACATGATTAGCAGATAAACATTGATTCAATTCCAGTTAAAGCTTAATCCTTGAGGATGTAGCCTGCCCTTAAATTTACAAAACGCCTTCAAAGGGGTTTAGAGCACTCGCTCTAGAGTTAACTCACTCACTCATAGATAAGGATGCTTCCCACAAGGGGGTGCTATATAGGTTTTAAGTAGCTTCTGAGGGATTGGTGAAATAGAAGAGTAACCAAGCATGAGGATCTTGCTAAAGAATGTCTGTTACAGTTATGAACTGCATGTAATAAAGTAAACATGTAGTATGTGATAATTAAATTGACAGCTGATAATTAAAAGTCTATATATACTTCTTGTGTTTAAAAAGTCTACTGTTGCCAGATTGGGGGGATTTGGGTTGTTTGTCAAAATCTTGGCATTTTTAAGTAATAAACTATCCAACTTAATAATTCAGCTTTAGTTGCATTATCTGAATTATGAATATGTTCGTGTACCTAATTGGCCAGCCAGTTTCTTAGAAATCCAAGAAAGGGGTAACTGGACTTGGTGTCCAGATTTGAAGGCCTCCAGTCTAGCAGATAGTTAGCTAGCGTTTGCTAACAGGCTAAACCAATAATTGTACTCGGTGTTCAGCTTTAGATTTAGTTAATTACCGATAATTTACTTTTAGAAGTTCAAACAGAGCTTCTGTATTTAACAAAATTAGGTTGGCGGATATTTTAGGGATAATACGGTAGGCACGTTTAATAGGGGCTTTACGGTAGACTCAGAGTGACGGTTGTTCCATTAGCATGGCCTGTTCTGTTTGGAGCGAACTCTGGAATCTGTGACTGTCTGCAGGTTAAGGAGATGTGAGTGTTGTCTTAAGTGGTCTCTATATGTAACTGTGAACTGAATCTAAAGGACGTGTATTCAGAGAGGAGGTTTAATCACAGTTAGAGACGTTTAAACAGTGAAGAAATCTCAGACTGGCTGAAGTCAGCTCTCTTAGTAACCGGCTTTTTGTTCGACTGTTTCCGTGCCACCTTAAATGGCGCAGTAGTCACATTAGGCAGGTCACATCTATTTCATTAATAAAAACTTCTCCTGGTGTTTATTCCTACATATTAGAGTTCTAGAGCTATAAGCCTGCTGTGTGAGGGTGTAGAGCTGGAATGAACCCTTGAGGATTTGTATCTGTTAGCATATGTGTGCTAACGTTAGCTTAGCTAACACTGCGCTAGCTTCATGACCTACAGCTTTGAGTAAGCCTGAAACTCAAAACTACAAAATCAGTTTAATTTCAGCCTTTTATCGCATATTTATGAATCCTTTCCTGAAGCAGGGCGGCTGGAATGGAACTGCTGAACCATTTAAGGTGGAACGGGAAAGTTCGAGCAAGAAGCTAAGCAAATAGTTTTATTTAAGGTGGAACGGGATGAAATAGAAAAATAGCCTGAATTCAGCTAATGAAGAGCTAAAAGCAGTAAAAGAGGCGAGGAAGTTGCTCATTTTATTTATTTATTATTTATTTATTATAATAGTTTTTGTCATTAAACCAGAGGGGGTGTAAATGGCCATTTCCATTGCAGACATAAATGTGAATGGGCGCAGATACCAGCAGATAATAGCTGAATAAACATACTAAACATGTGCATATATTGGTCTTAAGGTAAAGTGTCCAGGAGTTTAGATATACAGTATAGTGTAATAGTGCAAATAAATAATATGGTTTGATCACTTCCACATGGAGGCAGCGTCGAGCAGGAGCTGAGGAATTTATTCCCTGGTAAACAGCTGACTCTACTCCTGTGGAATCGTGGGACAGGGCAGTGTGCTGTGGTCGTATACTTCAAGATCTCTCCCGGTGTGGTACGTCATCCGGGACTTTTCACCTACTGTTTTATGAATACACCCACTGTGTATTCAGATATACTAACTACTCTCGTGTACTGATTTCGCATACTGTACCCAGCCTCTGTCTTCCCAGCATGCAGCAGTTCTGGGTTCCTTGTTTAGGCCAGAGAACTGCTTTTTTGGAATCATTTGTGATTGCATGTATCGGAATTCCTCCCCTGTATTGAACCCATCAGTGAAGTGAGCCAAGTGACAACCGAAAGTAGCCCTTTGGATTGTTTTCCACCAGCCTGTTTCAGTGCTGGACTTTTGGTGCTGCCCTGTAAGAAGCCTAACTGCGATTTCTTAAAGGTGCGGTATGCAAGATTTTTTGGTTTAAAACATTCATAACTAACCGAAATTAGCATCATAATGTAAAGACTGTTTGCACCGCACTTTAACCTGTATGTTTGAACATCCAGCTGTGTATTTATTTATCTATACTTATTCATCTGTTTTTCATGAACATTTATTTAGCTGCTTCTCCCACCTGCACTGTACACTTTATATATCTATACTGTTTACAACCACATGCTACTGATACTGTACTGTTTCCACACATTGTTTTTGTCTTATTTGTCTTTGCATTACACTATATATATATATATATATATATATATATATATATATATATATATATATATATATATATATATGCGCACACACACACACAATCTTATACTGCACTGGAGAACGAGCCATCTCTTTGTAACGCAGTGAGCACTAGTAGATGTGTAAGTTATGTGTACATACTTGTGTTGCACTTATAATGACCTTTCCTCTCTATAGAAGTGAGCGCTGGGCTGGGGTTGCCAAGTAGTGCACTTTTGCTTATATATGTCTGTGTATTGATCTTTCTATGAATCAGGGGAGAGGAGAGTCTGCAGTTGACGATTGGAGTTACAGTTTTGACACCAGCAAGGAAAAACACAGTTTGGTGCCAGTAGGCTCTAGTGTTAGCTAGCTAGCAAACCTTACTAACGTTAGCGTCTAGTGACGCACAGAATGAATTTCTTTTGGCTGAAACCATATAAATTGAAACTTGAGGCCAAATACCGAACACTGTTTTTTCAGTGTTTCTTTCACTTCCCATTTTTTTTCTCCATTGTATGGATTAAATATACCAAGTGTATTTAAGTCTTCAAAAGATTTGGTTTGGTTTTCAAAGAGAATAAAAAATCTACAGGCTGCAGTTTAAACATATTTATTGAACACAGAACATTTTTAGCATCAGCATTTAAACCCCATCCCAGCCAATACAGAGCGCCTCCCTCCACGCTGGTCACGATTTCATCTCGATGTAGTAAAATTGGGGTCAGTCTCTCTGTAGGTCACTCGAGGTCATCTTACGGTGGGTAAGGGACATTGGAATGAGGTGGCGCTCATCACGGTCAGTAGAGAGTGGGTTTGGCCCTCTGCCAGTCTGTAGCTGTGTTGTCCTGTGTGTTGGCTGCTGGACTGTTGTTATGAACCAGACGCTCACGGTATCTGCCAGTAAAGCTAGAACCCCACCTACGGTTCCTCACTAAGAACCTGCTGTACATGTGGACATGCTGATTTAAGAAGAAGCTGGAGTGTTCAGAACACATATGTAGAACGTAGGCTACGCTATCTGTGCCATGCATGAGGAAGCTAAATTCCTCCTCAGACTCTGTGAAAAACACTAAGTGACGTAGCTGTCTACGTTGCCTGCCACATGGATTAATGTAGGAGTGTGTAATATAGGAGTGTACAGGAGCACAAAAATACCGGGCATTATAGATGTTTTGCACAAGATTCATGTAACCTGGTGTTTTTGTACTTTGCTTCACAGGTAACGATACAAAGCTCCGGAATCTGTACTGACGCTGGAGCAAGCAGTCGGTAAAAATCACGGACATGATGCATTCGGACGGGAACTGAAGTCACTGAGGAACCCCGGTAATTATAACCTTACTCCACCTCCCCGTGTAGAACATAGCCCGTCCCAATAGGGCATCTGCCTCCTTCTTTGAAAAGTGTCTGTGGGCATCAGCGTCCCGCTAAAGTCCATAGAGAAATACGGGATAGCTTGTTTTATCTTGTTGCGGTTTGGAGTTCTGTTTGGATTCGCATTCCGCATACAGTCTCAACTAGTTGGAGTTGGGCCTGTATTCATCAGTGACAGGCATCCGGTCTCTCTCTGGTCTCTCTGATCCAGTCGGATCAGTCAGCTCCGCTAATTTCTCTTTTCTGGGTACCATCATTTTGTTTTAAATTAATATTAGCGTTAATTAAAGCAGAATGGATTAGCAAAACTCTTATGTTTGTTGCTTAGTCAGATGTTAAGTAGTTTCATTGGAAAGTTTTGAGACGCAAGTGATTAAGTTAAGCAGATAGGCCAGATACATGCATCAACCGTCATTAAAGGCAGGTAGAGGACGGAAATCAGAAGAACTGATGAGGAAAACAAACAGTACTCATGAATTAACACGTGCAGATTTAGACTTAGTTACATAGCAACATAACCTGTCATTAGACCAGGAGTGGCCAGGCTGAGATGCCAGTTTGGCGCCTGAAAAAAGAAAAAATGGGGTGTTGGTGTGTGTTGTGCTAGTGTGAGTGGATCAGACACAGCAGTGCTGCTGGACACCTCATCGTCCACCAACCAAAACTATCCAGACAACAGCGTCCTGTGAGTGGCGTCCAGTGGGCAGCGTCCTGTGCCCACTGATGAAGGACTAGAGGATGACCAACACTGCACTGTGCAGCAGCAGATGAGCTATTGTCTCTGACTGTCCATCTACAAGGTGGACCAGCAAGGTAGGAGTGTCTAATAGAGTGGACAGTGAGTGGACACAGTGTCTCAACACTACAGCAGCACTGCTGTGTCTGATCCACTCACACCAGCACCACACACACTAACACACCACCACCACGTCAGTGTCACTGCAGTGCTGAGAATGATCCACCACCCACACCATACGTGCTCTGTGGGGGTCCTGACCATTGAAGAACAGGGTAATACAGTATACAGAGAAACAGATGGACTACAGTCTGGACCTGTACACCTACAGAGTGTCCTGTATGATCAGTGGAGATAAGACGAACAGGGGGTTTTATATTACGGCTGATCAGTATAGCTTCACTGATGGTCTGACTTGAAAAGATAATTAAGTCCAGTGGAGATGAGGGCTGTCATGCGAGTCATCCTAACCTACTTTCCATGTATTTCTCCAGATTGCCTGCCTGATACTCATCAGTGGAAATTCAGAGTAGCACCTCTGTCACATCAAACAAAGCGGCGTCTGTGCAGCGGTGCCTGAATATTCATGAAGCAGAAGACTGCGTCTCAGAGGTGTACGTATTTGTCATTCTTTCTATGGGCGCTTAATCAGAGTAGAAGTGATGCCTGCTGAGCTGCTGCGAGGTGGGAGGTGTCATCGGCAGCTCTTGTTCCCTGGGAAACCTGCACATATCTGTCTCTACTAAAATAGTGCTCAATAATAATGGCTGGTTTAAAATGCAGCATCTTGACTACAGTTCGTTAAAATCTTTTTTTAGGTCACCTTAATAAACTTTCTTCATATTTCTGTATATACACTCATTAGAAGAGCAGCTGCACCCAGAGGGAGGTGTGGGAGTGCGGTGCGGTTGGGAAGGAAGATAAAGGTGAGCAGGATCAATAACTGATGATGAATTTAGACTGATATGATCAATATTTATTGAGCTACACATACAGAAGTTTGTCTCTCAGTATGGCGTCGGGCCGCCGTGTTTGCTAACCCAACATGCCAGACGTCTCGGTATGGAGCTGTGGAGGTTCCTAATGGTGTCCTTTGATAATCCATCCCATTTAGCTTGAACATCCTCACACAGTTCCTGCAGATGGTGCGGTAGAGGTGGAGGTGGAGGTGGAGGGACACCAGGCCTTCTGGACGTGTGACAACACACCGTTCATCTTGGTGCTGACCACGGTGCCTCCACACACGGATTCGTTGGGCGTCTCCACCAAGACTAAAGCGGGACTCGTCACTGAAGATGACCCGCTCCGTCACTTTGGTGACGGAGACGTGGTGTTAGTCAGTGTAACGGTTTGCTCCCTGGATGTTCCTATTCATGGCGGTTGGGTCAGTCAGGTACAGAGATATAACCCGTACTTACTTACGTCATGTGCACAGCTGGAACTTGAATCATTAGCATGTATCATAATGTCAGACCTGCCCACCAAGTTTCATTCTTGTCTGTCCTGATTCCGTCTGGGTGCATCTGTTCTTTTGATGATGAGTCTACGTACACGTTGAACTGTAATTTGTGGAATATGGTTCTTATGGAGTAAGGTCAGTTCAACTATAAGAAACCCACTTTGTGCCAGTTAGAATAGTAAAGCCCCTGACTGGAGGTAAACTTTATTCATATTAAAATGACTCTACTTTGATGTTATAGTAAGTTACAAACATGGGTGTTTGAAAGACCTTTTTTGCATTTATTTGACCTTTTTTATTTATTTAATTTTTTTTTTTTTTTTAGAACCACAGAGGAATCGGTCTACTGCATTGAACCTATCCATAAAGTAAAACACACACACACACACACTACGGGGCAGTGATTGGTGCTCAGGTCAAGGGCATTTCATTGGTGGCCTGTTGGTTCAGGGAATGGAATCGGCGCTCACAAGGCTGGTTCCCTAATCTCCAGCCCATGACTGCCCTCGTGCTGTAAACAGGCACTGTTCATGTAAACAGTCATTCAGCGTGATTTGATGTGCTGTGCTGCAAACTTCTCACCCTTTGGCAAAATGTGCCCTTTTGAAATTGATGCAGATTTGAGATTTTTCAAATGTATTTTTTAAATTTTTTTTTCGGTTCAAACTTGTTCACTCTCTCTGTACTGCGCTCCCCCCACTCGCAATTCTAGAAAGACCCTCCGCATTAGGCTGGGGGTGAGAGATGCTCAAATATAAAAATTTATATTCATTACTTAGTTGTAGTTCGTTATATCAACCCATCCACAATCAGTCAGACACAACCTAAACGTTTTTCACTGGTTAAAGTCACACCGGCGATATGTGGAATCTGATACTGGTACCGTGTGGTCCGTGTGTGTTTTTGGTTGTCCGTGCGTTTCCCCGGTCAGTGACTCGGTTGGAAGTGTAATGGGTTAACAGTGTTCGATGCTCCGTGTTGATTCTTGTGTTATGATTAATGGCTGCACCCCATAATGGCTGTTTGTGTGCTTGGGTGTGCAAAGATGCACCCTCAACTCAAAACCTAAACTTTGGGCAAAATGTAGGAATTTTGGGATCGCTATATGGCACCTCCATGGTTAATGCATATTCGAGGAGACTAATGGTGGGAGCGTATTTTTGGCCTTGTTATTTTGCCACTGGGTTGTAAATGTGGTCTCTTAAACAGACGTAGATGCTCCATGTTGCCTCTTGTTTTATGTTATGGTTGTTTTGTGAATCCCTTGCCACTTAAAAGACTGTTAGATTTCATTTTCAGGCAGCTGCGAATTTACTTGGCATAACTATATACAAAAAAAAGTGAAAGAAATTGCTTTAGGTGTTGAGCCGAATAATTTATACCGAAGAGTGGCGTGTTTTTAATGACGCTAATCTTTTTCTAGTTGATGGGTGTAGACAGGAACCAGAGTTTTATTCGGTTTCAAGCATTTGAGCTGAACGGAAAAAAACAGAACCAAGATGTTACCGCCCGGCAGACAGATAGTCAGTCAGTCAGTCTCTCTCTCTCTCTCTCTCTCTCTCTCTCTCTCTCTCTCTCTCGTTTTATTTATTTATTTATTTTTTTCTCTTATTAAAACACAAGCCCCAATTTTACTGTTTGTGAATGCAGCCTGGGATGTGATGGGTCATATTGGTGTCTGCTGTGATGTTGTTCAGTTGATTAAACAGCAGTTCTGGCTCACATTCCCCATTTTCTTCTGATCCAGATGGGTTGACGGCACTTGGATGGACCTCCTCCTGTACCAACACATAGGCTACCATATTAGGGCCACGCCTCTACAGCTCTGCTGTACCTGTGTCGGAAGTGGATCTGATCTGTTTTGGGACAGGTGGGCCAAATGCATGTTGTAAGTATGTGGACCACCTTTGGCTCACAGCAGATTGCCAGTGCCGACAGTGTGCCAGCAGGGCCCTGTCTTTGCCAGATGTAGCCCACATCCGCTTGCTATCTGAGATTTAGCCTATTTAATTTAGATAGTGGTGAAAAAGTGGCATAATGAACAATGGTGCATCTCTAGTCCCTACGTTTCTCTGTAATAGAACACCAGACCACTCAGAAATACCTCGACTACATCCGAACGGTGTCATAATTCAGAAAATTGGGAATTTGGTGGAATTTGAGATCATGGAGAACTGCTGCAGCTGTGGACTGAAAGAAAAGACACTCTTGGCGAATCAATGAACACGATTGGCGATAGTGAAAAAACTCCAAGACACACTTTAGATGGCACTTCCAAAAAGAAGTTAATTCCATTACTCATGTGTACAGGGCATCAGGATAAGGCTGAAGGAACACAGCGGGAAACCAGATAAGATCCATTTAAGAGGCGTACGGATTATGTACATATTAACAGAACGTAGCTGAAGTAGCTTGAAGCGATATCTTTGGGTTCCTCAGACTTGTCATCAAAACAATGGGAAATCTCGCCCCCCCCCCCCCAAAAAACACATGGGATGCGGATATACAGTGACGTCATTAAGTGCGTCTTTACCGTTTCCATAGCGACCATGAACAAACTTAAATACAAAAGCAAACTGCGTCTGGCACGGTGTACAATAGGCATTTTGATGATGTGGGGAAAACGAACCACATTAGTAGTGTTAGTGTATATCGGTAAAGTCTGCAGAAGGAACAGGAGCTACAGTCCTCTGGAAAGATCCCACCCCCCCCAAATATATTCACACAGTCCTTTGGGAGGGGAAGCCAGTCACCATCTGATTGTAACCACCTTATAAAGTGCTTTCTCCAAAAAGGAATCAACATAAACGTTCATCCTTACAATAAACCTGTGTTAAGTACATCAATGACAACTGAAGGTAATGAAATAAAATAAAAATAATAATAACAGTAATAATATCAATATCAACTGAATCAGGAGATAAGGGCAAATAAGTTCAGGCACAAGCTGAGAGTTCTCTCTCTCTCTCTCTCTTTCTCTTTATTCCTCAGGTGTTCACTTCTTGAAGGGCGTCAGTCTTCCGATGTTGTGCCAGAAGTTGGAGCTCTTGCGTTTGGGTTCAGCCAGCATGAAGACCTGCTGTTGGGGCAGGCTGGTGGGCAGTGTGGGGTGTTTCTGGCGCAGCAGGAAGTCGTAGTAGGGCCTGTTCACTGCTGCAGGGAGACAAACACAGGCAAAGCAGACATGTTCCAGGTTAGCCTTTCTATTTTCACCAAGGCACAGAAGCTCTGTGTGCCACCTACTGGTCTCTGTATGTGTATGTTTATATACCAGTCAGCCATAACACTTAAACCACCTCCTTGTATCCGGTTTTAACGTTATGGCTGACTGGTATATGAACATACACACTCATTATCCATCTTATCAGCTCCACTGACCATACAGGACACTCTGTAGGTATACAGGTCCAGACTGTAGTCCATCTGTTTCTCTGGGTACTGTATTACCCTGTTCTTCAATGGTCAGGACCACCACAGAGCAGGTATGATGTGGGTGGGGGGGTCATTCTCAGCACTGCAGTGACACTGACGTGGTGGTGGTGGTGAGTGGTGTTAGTGCAGTGGGACTGGACTGGTGTGAGTGGAACTCAGACACAGTCCAGTTGCCAACTGGAACACGTCAGTGTTACTGCTAGACTCCAGTGGGCAGAATCATCCACCAACCCAAACTATCAGCGTCCGTGGGGGCAGCGTCCTGTGGGGGGTGGGGGGGGGTCCTGGCCGGGCAGCTGTCCTTGTGGGGGGGGCTAAGGGGGGGGGGGTTGGGGGCAGTCCTGTGGGGCAGCGTCCTGTGGGGCAGCGTCCTGTGGGGCAGCGTCCTGTGTCCACTGCTGAAGGACTAGAGGATGACCAACACTGCACTGTGCAGCAGATGAGCTATCGTCTCTGACTGTCCATCTACAAGGTGGACCAGCAAAGTAGGAGTGTCTAATAAAGTGGACAGTGAGTGGACACAGTGTCTCAACACTCCAGCAGCACTGCTGTGTCTGATCCACTCACACCAGCACCATACACACTAACACACCTGCTCTGTGGGGGTCCTGACGATTGAAGAACAGGGTAATACAGTATACAGAGAAACAGATGGACTACAGTCTAATTGTAAACCCCCCCAGTGCTCCTATAGGGAGAAAACTGTGTGTGTGTTTATAAGCATGTCAGTTAGTTTAATGAACTCAAGGCTTCCAACTTTTCCAGCTGAAACTCTCTCTGTCCTTTTACAGTGTTGAGCGGTTCCCCCCACCTTTCTGCAGCCGTCAAAGTTCCGTCTGTGCCTCAAGCTCTCTCAATGTTATGGAGCGAGAAAACAGCCGAAGCCGTCGCAGATATAACGCTGTTCTGAAACACCCAGCCAGCTGAACTGCTCTCACCTTTGGGCTTCCCGGCTGGATGGCTTTTGCAGGCGTTCAGCATGGCCTGTTTCTTCTGCACCTCAGTGATGGAAAAACCTGCCGGCACACAGGAGGAGTGAAGAAGTGTTCAGTAATCTTTAATTAAGTTCTTGTTCGTCTTCCTGCCTGAATCTGTGGGTTATACTGCACCATGTGGGGACACCATTTTCCTTCCCCTTCAGCCAGACCAGGTTTATGGGTAAATGGAGACCATATCTTTAAGCTACTGTGCGGAACCTTGGTGTCCTGTTTGACCCAGGCCTCAGTTTTTCTTCCCATATTACATCTCTGACAAAGTCTGCATTTTCTTTCATCTTTGCAATATTGCTAGGCTCCGCCCACTGTTTACTTTGAATGATGCTGAGACTCTGGTTCATGCATTTACTACATCTAGGCTGGATTATTGCCATGCTCTGTTCCATGGTCCCTCCAGAACCCCTCGCCCTTTGCAGTACATTCAGAACTCCGCAGCCCGAGTCTCAGTCCACGCACATCACCCCCATCCTTCTTCAGCTACACTGGCTACCAGTTACAGAGCGTATCCGCTATAAGATCCTCCTTCTGACCTTTAAAGCCCTGCACGGACGAGCACCCACCTCTCTGTCAGCCCTCCTACATCCTTATGCTCCATCTCGTAAGCTAAGGTCCTCTTGACTTTGGTCTCCTGGCTGTTCCTGGGTTCAGGCTTTCCTCTATGGATGGCAGGTCGTTCAGTGTTGCTAACAAGTCTACAAGTTTAAGAACCCAAATTCTGACATAATGGAGGATCGTGCTTACTATTCAGCACAAAAAAAGCAGGACAGGAAAATCTTTGAAATCAAAGAGGGTGAGGGTGACACATTATGACCACCAGCTATCTAATAACTAGACTGGGGCTTGTAGTGACTCAAGGTCCTGGTAGGTTGTCACAGGTATCTGGAGCCATGCTAGCTGCGGTTTATCCCACAGCTGCTGGAGAGCGTGTTGGGGAGAATCCATAGAGAGTAAGCGGTGATAGAGGTGGTCCCACAGATGTTTAGTTGGGTTCAAGTCTCCAGAGTTAGAGGGCTAGGGTAGTACTTGGAAGTCTTGCTCATGCTCCTCCAACCAATGTTGGACAGCCGTGTGGCTTTGTCTTGCTAGAAGATGCCGTCCGGGAGGACAATTAGCGTGTATAGTTGTTTACGTGATCTGCAAGTATGGATTCAAACCCAAATCGCGTAGGTGCTCCTTCCACATGGAGGAGAGGACCCAGAGCATGCCACAAAAACATGGCTTCCCTCATGAGCTACGCTGACCTGCTGCCGTCAAAAGTAGAAAGTGTTCATAATAATGTGACTCCACTATGGTGCATGCTTGGACAGGGAGGGGTTAGGGTTGCGTCCTCACCCCTAGATGGCCCTAAATCTCACCTACCGCACCTTTTAATGGAATACTATAGTGACTCGCAGCTAACATGGCTGAAAACACAGAAGTGATTAAGGGTCACTTAGCTTCATCAGAATGTTCAGGGCCTGTTCTGGAACCCTGTCTGTCCAGATGGCTCAGAGACAGAGAAACTTTATAACTCCACAAGGCTGAGCACTGGCAGGCTCAGGCAGGGTTGCTTCCAGCACGAAGCGGATTTGTGCCTGTTCGTCTTCAGGATCTGTGTACAAATCTACTGGCCCTGCTGCCAGTGACAAACTCACATACTCTGTGCCAAACACAGGAGTTTGGGTTGAATTCAAGCAGAAGAGAGGAGAAGGGAACAGGCATTAGACTATCGGGGTCACGGTTTACCCCAAACGCCCCCTCTGAATTGGGCAGTCACTCGCTGTAGAGCTCAGACGGTCTAGGAGGGTTATTAGCGTACTGTTGGTGAATACAGTTGAATAGCAGCATGTGTACATGTGTATGATTTACAAAACCAGCAGCAAATTAGATTTGCATCTTCACAGGAGACCAAGCGAGTGTCATCACCATGACAGTCCTCAGTTTAGATATCGGGAAAGCTGCAGCTGTACTGTAGGAGTTCATTAACAGCACTATTAAGATTGATCTGATAACACTGCCCCCATGATTACTGGACAGATTTAGGAATAATACCCCCTTTTGATCAATTAAGTGCATTACTCAAATTGATCTGCTATATATACAACTCTGCAGGAGCTCCACTCACTCGCACAGAGTTAGTGATCAGTGTTTATTACAAGGACTTCAAACGATCCAAACAATTAGTTGCAGTTACTCGCATTACCCAGATTGATCTGATCAGAGCTACTGTAGCACTCCGCAGAAGCTCCACCCACTGCACACATCTGCATTGAGCACTGTTAGGAATGAGCACTTTTCATCAGTGTTAAAAATAAAGTTATACTGGAATTTCCACACGATTAAATCAGTTATTTGTGATTAATCATATTAGCCAGATTAATCTGAGCAGAGCTGCCATAAAAACTCTGCAGGAGCCCCGCTCTTTTCTACTCACTCACTGCACACGTTTAGGAATAATAAACCCTTTCAGAGCGAATAAAAGTACTACAGGGATTTCAGACGTTTAAATGAATTGTGATTAATTGCAGTGTTCGCCGACTAATCTGATTACAGCGGCTATAAATCTGCAGGAGGTCAACTTCAGTTCCTACAAATTTACTACTACATTTATTACTACACAATTACAACAGACATTTAGTAATAAACGCTTTTGATCAGTAAACATATAAGCTAAGATGCCTTTATTGTCACTGTACAGTGTACAACGACATTGAGCAGCAATCCAACAGCACCTTACACACAAAGTAATTAAACATAGCGCTAAAATATATGAAGTACAGAATTGAGAGAAAAAAACAATGTAAATATATACACATTGCCTTAAAAATATTTAAATATAATAAATGACCTATAAATAATAAATAAAATAAATAAAACCTATAAATAATATTTAAAAATTATATTAAAAAACTAAATATATTCTGAATAGACAATTGACAGGTGAGGTAACAGTTATTTATTGCAAATCCTTTGATAGCTTAAAATGTTATATAATTTGTGTACCATCAAGAGTTTTTTTTTTTTGCATAGACGAATATATATTGCACACTCGAGAACAAATAGTGCAGTGAGTGATGAATAGAACAGAGCTGGAACGGAACAGTATACAGTGCTCTATTGGAGTCGGTGTCAGTGTTAAGGTAGTGTTCAGCCCAGTGTTCTCAGTGTGTGTGATTGGAGGTGTTCGGTTTCCGTACAGCTCTGAGGTAACTGTTTCCGAGTCTGTTTGTCCGGGACATGCTGGACCAAAAGCGTTTACCAGAAGCAAGCGGTTAAAACAGACAATGTCCTGGGTGAAATGAATATCCCAGGGAATTTCAGATTATTAAAATAACTGGAATAAATCACATGACTGATTAGAGCTGCTACAAAACTCAGCCGGGGCTCTACTCGTTTGCAAATATGGCACACTTTATTACAGCATACATTGAGTAGTAAACCCTTTTGATCAATGTCAGTGAGGAAATTACAGGGAATTTCTGAACATTAAACATTAAGTTGATTAAATTAATTGTGATTAAGGCCACCTCCTCCATATCGAGCGTGCCTAAATACGACATGTTCCAGCAGATTTTACTGCATGTCTTGTATTTATTAGCTGATTTCAGCATATTGGAATAAATGAACATGTGTATTAGCGTGCGCGTGTTGGCTCACCTGTCTCGCGGTCGTGCTGCACCTGCTCCCTCTCGTCCCGGAAGGCTCTGAGCCAGCGCTGTTTCTGCTCTGGTTTCTTGGCGCAGAGCAGGTGCACCTCGTCGCCGCTGAGCGAGTGCAGTTTCAGTGCGTTTTTCACGCTCACGTTCAGCTCTTTATCCTTCCCGTCCTCCACATCCAAAACCTCCATCTGGTCCATGTCCACCCGGCCCTTGTAGTACAGGATGTCCCTCCGCAGCAGATCCTGAGGCAAACAGAGTCAGCAGGTTAAACGGGGTCACTGTGATCTAGAGCAACAAATAGCCAGGACCTTAAGGGCAAACCCTGGAACATCCCTGAAAATGAGGTCTGGGTCATCACCCGCCAACTCTCACTCATTCAGAACCTGAACGCTGAAAGAAGAACACCATCCAGTGTGCAGATTCTAAACCCTCAGCAAGAATCAAGAATAAGAGGGACTGCACTCTAGAAATGGTGTAAACACTGGCTCAAGAATGGATGACCCTGCTATAATAAACCTACCTAGCTCTGAGGAAAATAAAAAGCTTACACGGCTCTAGAGTAAACACTGCTCTAGACAAGACACTGCTCTAGGGGGGAAAACGCTGCTCTAGGGAATATCCTGCTCTAAAAGCACTCCTCCAGGATAGATACTGCTCTAGGAAAAAAAGACTAAAAACCATGCGCTCAAATAGACACTGTTCTAGAGGAGGAAAACACAGCTCTTGGGATGCCCTGCTCTAGAAACGCTCAAGAATAAACACTGCTCAAGAATGGATGCTCTATAATAAACCTACTCTAGGAAAAAAAGACACGGCTCTAGAGTAAACACTGCTCTAAGAATGGACGCTCTAGGGAATAATACTGCTTAAACCTGCTCAATAGACACTGTCTAGAGTAAAAAAGACCGCTCTAGGAAAAAACACTGCTCAAGAATGGACACTCTAGAATAAACCTGCTCAAGACACTGTAGAGTAAACACTGCTCTAGAAAAAAACACTGCCTCAAGAATGGACTCTAGATTAAACCTGCTCAAGACACTATCTAGAGTAAACACTGCTCTAGGAAAAAACTGCTCAAGAATGGATGCTCTAGAACAAACCCTGCTCTAGGAAAAAAAGACACCGTTCTAGAGAAAACACTGCTCAAGAATGGACTCTAGAATAAACCTGCTCAAGACACTGTCTAGAGTAAACACTGCTCTAGGAAAAAACACTGCTCAAGAATGGACTCTAGAATAAACCTGCTCAAGACACTGTCTAGAGTAAACACCGCTCTAGGAAAAAACACTGCTCAAGAATGGACTCTAGAATAAACCTGCTCAAGACACTGTCTAGAGTAAACACCGCTCTAGGAAAAAACACTGCTCAAGAATGGACACTAGAATAAACCTGCTCAGGACACTGTCTAGAGTAAACACTGCTCTAGGAAAAAACACTGCTCAAGAATAGATGCTCTAGAATAAACCTGCTCAAGACACTGTAGAGTAAACACTGCTCTAGAAAAAAACACTGTTCAAGAATGGACTCTAGAATAAACCTGCCCAAGACACTGTCTAGAGTAAACACTGCTCTAGGAAAAAACACTGCTCAAGAATGGACACTCTAGAATAAACCTGCTCAAGACACTGTAGAGTAAACACTGCTCTAGAAAAAAACACTGTTCAAGAATGGACTCTAGAATAAACCTGCTCAAGACACTGTCTAGAGTAAACACCGCTCTAGGAAAAAACACTGCTCAAGAATGGACACTCTAGAATAAACCTGCTCAGGACACTGTCTAGAGTAAACACTGCTCTAGGAAAAACACTGCTCAAGAATGGACACTCTAGAATAAACCTGCTCAAGACACTGTAGAGTAAACACTGCTCTAGAAAAAAACACTGTTCAAGAATGGACTCTAGAATAAACCTGCCCAAGACACTGTCTAGAGTAAACACTGCTCTAGGAAAAAACACTGCTCAAGAATGGACACTCTAGAATAAACCTGCTCAAGACACTGTCTAGAGTAAACACCGCTCTAGGAAAAAACACTGCTCAAGAATGGACTCTAGAATAAACCTGCTCAAGACACTGTCTAGAGTAAACACCGCTCTAGGAAAAAACACTGCTCAAGAATGGACACTCTAGAATAAACCTGCTCAAGACACTGTCTAGAGTAAACACTGCTCTAGGAAAAAAAACACTTGTCAAGAATGGACACTCTAGAATAAACCTGCTCAAGACACTGTAGAGTAAACACTGCTCTAGAAAAAAACACTGTTCAAGAATGGACTCTAGAATAAACCTGCCCAAGACACTGTCTAGAGTAAACACCGCTCTAGGAAAAAACACTGCTCAAGAATGGACTCTAGAATAAACCTGCTCAAGACACTGTCTAGAGTAAACACCGCTCTAGGAAAAAACACTGCTCAAGAATGGACACTCTAGAATAAACCTGCTCAGGACACTGTCTAGAGTAAACACTGCTCTAGGAAAAACACTGCTCAAGAATGGACTCTAGAATAAACCTGCTCAAGACACTGTAGAGTAAACACTGCTCTAGAAAAAAACACTGTTCAAGAATGGACTCTAGAATAAACCTGCCCAAGACACTGTCTAGAGTAAACACTGCTCTAGGAAAAAACACTGCTCAAGAATGGACACTCTAGAATAAACCTGCTCAAGACACTGTCTAGAGTAAACACTGCTCTAGGAAAAAAAAAAGACACTGCTAAAGAATAGACACTGGGGAAAACGCTGCTCTAAAAACACTCCTCTCGTATAAACACTGCTCTAGAGTAAATACCACTCTAGAGTAGACACTGCTCTGGGGGGAACACTGCTCTAGAATAGTACAAACACTGTTCTCCTTAGTCACTATTGTCTGTGTGCACTTGTGTGGCCTCTTTTTTAAACACTAAAATTCAGTGAAATCTTTTCACCTTTTTACAGTAGACCATCTGGTGGTTGAAGAGGAAGAACATGCGCTGCTGACTCTTGGCTTGAGGCGGCGAGATTTTCGTCAGTTCTCCAGAGTAGATGAGGTCTGAGCTCCTACTGAGGATGTCCTCTCCCTGGGACACAAACATAAACATGCCACATTCACCGTGTGCTGTTACTAAGACCACTTGGTAGGGAGAAAGGAGTGGGGCTGGGCCCGCATATGGATTAGTGGGCTGGGTCTACAGTTTTTAATTTGGGGACTTGGAAATTGGGATACAGGAAAGAAACGAAGCCCTCTTGTTTAGACCATCTGAGGTAACAGATCGTTTCTAGGCTGCCGTATGGAGATTCTGATTTCCCAGCTGATGAAGCCATGGATGCGCTTTCAGCATGGGCATCAGTCTTTCCGCATGGGCATGACTTCAACTAGAACTTCTGTTTGAAGTCATTTCAGTAGTTGGTAACAAGTGGTAAATACACTCCTCATAAAAAGACAGTTCTTCAAGGGTTCCGGAGTTCCTGAGACACTCAGACAATGGTTCTATTTAGAACACACGGATACTGAAAGTTAGGTTCTAAAACACAGATAGTCTATACTCTTAAAAAAAGATGGCTTTTCATGGGTTCCTTCGTCTGGATGACAGTTCCGTGTAGTACCATGAACACTTAAGGTACAATCTGATAAAGCACCACATTGGAATTACCGAGATTGATGGTGTAGTAATTACATTCATGATCCTGGCCAACGTAGAGCCAAACCTGTGGGTTCTGTAGGATGGTTCTCTCGCGCTGATTGCCGGTGAGATACCATTCGCTTCTCTGGACCATCTTCTTTTCTGGTGTGACCTATAGTATTTAGCGCTAGCATGGTAGGCGTAGAGTGGCCACAGGTCTGATTTTTCAACTCCCAGTCCCCCGTCTGGCTCAATACCTGGATAGACACCTATCAGTCCTCTTTTCAGGATGAACTATTTAAAATGTGCCACTGCACATACCTTGCATTTCATTGGTTTAACTAGGTCATGTGACATTGTGACTCGCCAACCAGCTAACCGCAGGTCAGCCCTCTAAAGCTCTTCGGAGCCCTAAGCTGCCTTAGTCAGAAAAAGCAGCATTGGTGTTCACATGCCATGTTTGTGTGGTGGTTGGTGTAGCTCAGCGGATAACACCACTACCCAGAGAGCCGTCAACACCACATGTGGGAGACTGGGGTTCGAATCCCAGTCTGGGTGACTATGCTGTGCTACACCAATAAGAGTCCTTGGGCAAGACTCCTAACACTACACTGGGCCACCTGTAATACAGTTAACCTTGTAAGTCGCTCTGGATAAGAGCGTCAGCTAGATGCCGTAAATGTAATGTTTGCCTGCCGGTTTGTATCATATCTGGCAACCTGACGTGGAAGTGGGTGAGATCACAGGCCAAATACACACACTCTCCACACCGGTTAGGAAATATTTAGCATAATAATTAATATTTATTTTAATATTTAACTCTGTTGATATAAAATGTGAATTTCATGATTCAGTTATATCTATTTATCACATAAAGCTCCTTTAATAGTTGTGTTTCTGGGGTTCTGGTTTTATTGACTCCACAGAAACCCATTACCCACCCGTTACCCACCTCCTGACTGTTACCCACCTCCCAGTCTTCTATGGAGCTCTGCCACTGAGCGATCTTATCCACATTCTCCAGGCGCCTTTTCCTCTCGTTAATCAGTCTGGCCACGTTCTTCATCCCATTTAAGGCTGCCTCCACATCTTTGTAGTCCCTGACAGAATCAATTGTCCACTGTCATCATACATACACATGCAAACCTTTCCTTGCTAGGCAGCCAATTAATGTGGCTTAGCTTTAATAAATGACTAATAAACATCAAAGGATATCAACACAGATACCACGAGATCCAGTCACTTTAAAAGGCTGTTGACGGGAAACAGCCGATCACCATTAAAAACCCTGGCCTAGGTACAGTTAGTACAGCCAACGCTGACTTCCCGCAGGTTAACGCACCTGTGCTGTGGGTTGGTGTACTTCAGTAGCTCAGCCAGCTGGAGAGGGTACTTGCAGATTTTCTGGACGGGGGTCAGGAGGAAGCCATCCAGAGAAATGTCGATCATCTTCTGGAGCAGGCGGCACGCCTCGAAGAAGAAGACGTACTTGTTGAGCTTCATGAGTTTGGACAGCTGGACGCAGGCATTGGGATGATTATTGCAGTACTCTGAGTAGATCTGAAAGTCTGTTTGCTGCGGAAACCAGACGAGATCACATTAGTTACACCATGGCATAATGGGAATTGATTAGGATGGTAATCAGTGAACCAGCATTCAGTACTGTGGAAGTCATCTGAATGATGATAATGCTGTTGTAACATTCAGCCACTGGTTGTGCTGCCGTAGGAGGTAGGTGCTGGTTCCTGGTAGGATAGACCTGTTACTGTTGTTCCTGATTGGCTTGAGATGGATCTGTGTGAGGAACGAGGGAGAACTGTGTGGCTAGAAGGGACCCTCCTGCTCTCCTGGCTGGTTTGTAGCTCTGGGCAGCTGTCCACTCCTGCCTCTTTCATACAAAGCATTTGACCACGTGTGTAATAGGGATGCACCGATCCGATATTAGGATCAGATATCGATTCTGATATGAGTTACATCAGCTGGATAGAGTATCGGATAATTAGGGCGGTCCCCAGTCTAATTCATTTGCGATGTGTGCTATGCCGTTAGCGTAATAGCATGCTTGCAGGGTGCCTGTTGATGTAACGGGGAACTGCTGTACTTCTGCAAGCTTTGAACCGTGACCAGTCCGGTCACAGACCAGCACGCTATGAGGTGAGCTGAGAGTTCCCCAGCAGAATGGACTCTCAGTGTGTAGAAGAAGAACTTACAAGTTGGGGGCAGGTGTGGGCTGGGGGTTAGGGTAAACCTTGTAAACGGAGGGTTGCCGGTTCCATTCCCTGAACTGACAGTAATGACTGTAGGCACCTAAGCCCCAAAGGCTCCCCGGGCGCTGTGGGTAGGGCTGCTCACTGCTCCGAGCAAGTGTGCTCACTGCCCCCTAGTGTTTGTGTTCACTAGTGTGTGTATGTGGGTGTTTACTTCACGGTTGGGTTAAATGCGGAAAACTAATTCCCTAGTGTGCAAATCACAACTGGCAAAAAATGACCCTAAACTCTACTCAGGGAATGACGGGCCTCAGCTAATTCTAAAATTCGAATTCTATTTGGAACAAATGCTGCCAGGAGGAAGAATGGAGCAAATCATAAACGATTTCCTCAAAGGAAAAGTAAGTTCACAATGAAACCCTCCAACGCCCGTCTCAAAAATATTTTTTTTCTGAAGAGGGGGACGAGCAACCAGCCTCGAGAGGCTCTAACCCTCCGACTGGCTAGTCACGAGAGACATATGCACGTGGCACCATGAACTCAACACTGAGCAACCAAGGGCTGTCTCTCTCAGGCTTAAGTAGCAAGAGCTGCAGGTGATAGCGTTAGCCACTTGATTGCTCATTGGCTGCCCTTTGTCTCCCCCGAGTGGCCGGAGGTAGATCTGCAGGAGCTGGAGACCTTACAGTAGACTTGACTCACAAACAGGAACAACAACATGGAGTGAGTCAAAGAGTGAGCTGGATGAGTGAGCTAAGTAAAGTAGTGTCTGTCAGTCCTGGTTCCGTACATCACCCCAACATGAAGTATATGGTTAATTTATTTAAAAATGGGATCGGATCCATATCGGGTATTCACAGATATGCAAAGTTTATGTTTATGTCAGTGCCGGAACTGGAAAAGCTGGATCCCTAATGTGTAATGCTTCCTGCATCCTACTGTATGCCAGTGCCACACTGGTGTCAGAAGTGGGAAACCCCCTTGAGAGGGGGGAGGCAATGAGGGATCCTGCCACTGAGAAGAGCCACTATGCCAACATGTTTCAGGGCGGTTATGTGGTGATGGTGGGCCAGAGGGGGCGGATCTTCACTGGTGCCTGATCAGTTAGGGGCACTATGGGTACCCATAACCGCAGCATCAGTAAGCAGTCAAAACGGAAAGAAGCGCTTTCTTACGTGCTCTAAGAAGCAGGAGCCGATCTCACTGAGATGGGGCTCGTCCTTGTTGAACTTCTTCTCCAGACATTTCAGGAACTTCTTCTGGAAGCGGTAGATTTCCTCGATGTTGCCAAAAATGGTGCACAGCTGCTCCTCTGTGAACATGTCCATGCGCTTCCGGCACTGCTTTATGTAACCCTACAGAGAGCACAGAAGGTCAGCTAGAACCACTGGGACACGGACACATGCACATAAACAGCACTAGTACCCTCAGTTAGCATGTGGGCTGACCTCACAGATGTCCTTCAGGTGTTTGATGTAATCTCTCTCCGTGCTCATGATTTCGTTGATGACGTTGGTCCTCATCTGCTCCTTGCAGGGCAGTCCAGGCCCCAAAAGCAGCGCCATGCCAGCACTGTTCTCCTCCTGAGCCTCCTCCAGCTGGGCTAGGTACTCCTCCATCGGCTCATCCTGATTCACTCTCAGCTAGAGGGTGGACACAGGTCAGTTGAATATGTGTTAAGTGCACTGTCCATATGTAAATACCTTAACTTTCTGGTTTCTGGCTTTTCCTGGTGTTTTTCTCTTTGAATTTGGGAAAACGTTGGTGGATGGAAAACCTGCTAGTGTTCAAGCTACCTCCTGGCATTCGGGAGAACTACGGATAGACCAACAGCAAACCAAGAACACTTCCCTCGAGAACCTCCACTAGAACAAGAATCCGTGAGCTGCATGAATGAGAGCGTTAACTGTATATAAGGTGAATATATATTCACACCCCAGGTATGTTTCCCTTCTTTCGCTCACGTTTGGGCCATCGCTGTCATTTTGATTGAGTAATCAAAGCTCTGCCCTGAAAGCAGCGAGAGCAGCTCCTCACCCTGACGAAGCTGGCAGGGAACCATCCCTCGCTGTCCAGGATGCGGCCCCACCACCACTCCTTGTTGGTGGCATCCACTACTTCGATGACGTCGCCTGCCTTGAAGCCCAGCTCCTGATCGTCCATGGTGACATGGTCCCACAGAGCCTCGGCATACACCACGCTGCCATCACTGATCAGCTGCACACAGAGGAACAGAGGAGATTAGGGTCTTCATGGTCATTTACAAGTGTTAGTGGGATTGAACGCTCAGAATCAGGACCACAACAAGAAAGAGCGATAGAGACGTGCACAGGTGGGTCTATACAGGTGGGCCCATAGGTCAGTTCACCCTCACTCTCTGTCTCTCTCTCCCTCTCTATCTCCCCATCTTTCTCTCCTACTCTCTCTCGCCCTCTCTTCTGCTCTTTTTCTTCATTTCTCTCAGTCTCTCCCTCTCTCACCTGTCTCTCTCTTTCTTCTCTCTCATCACTCTAACATCAAAGAGAGGGGCACAATATGGCCTTGTTGCTAGGCGACACACCCACAGCATTATGCTTCTCCATTGGTTTCTGTCAAACAACTTCCATTTCTGCTGCCATGACACACACAGAACATGCAGACCAGCAACACACGTACACTAGAGCTACCGATATACACACCGTATACACACATACAGTAGAGCTGCCGATATACACACCGTATACACACATACACTAGAGCTACCGTGATAAACACACCATATACACACGTACACTAGAGCTGCCGATATACACACTGTATACACACATACACTAGAGCTGCCGATATACACACCGCATACACACATATGCTAGAGCTACCGTGATATACACACTGTATACACACAAACACTAGAGCTACCGATATACACACCGTATACACACATACACTAGAGCTACCGATATACACACTGTATACACACGTACACTAGAGCTACCGATATATACACAGTATACACACATACACTAGAGCTACCGATATACACACTGTATACACACATACACTAGAGCTGCCGATATACACACCGCATACACACATACAGTAGAGCTACCGATATTGAGTTTTTCACACAGGTTAGTATACACATAGAGAGAATACGCTATAGTCTAATCCCTCTGTATATACACAGTATACACACGTACACTAGAGCTACCGATATACACACAGTATTCACACACGTACACTAGAGCTGCCAATATACACACCGCATACACACATACACTAGAGCTACTGATATACACACCGTATACACACATACGCTAGAGCTACCGATATATACACAGTATACACACGTACACTAGAGCTACCGATATACACACTGTATACACACGTACACTAGAGCTACCGATATACACACTGTATACACACGTACACTAGAGCTATCATGATATACACATCATATATACACACATACACTAGAGCTGACGATATACACACCGTATACACACGTACACTAGAGCTACCGATATACACACCGTATACACACGTACACTACAGCTGCCGATATACACACCGTATACACACATACACTAGAGCTACCGATATACACACCGTATACACACGTACACTAGAGCTACCGATATACACACCGTATACACACATACGCTAGAGCTACCGATATATACACAGTATACACATGTACACTAAAGCTACCGATAAACACACCGTATACACATGTACACTAAAGCTACCGATAAACACACCGTATACACACGTACACTAGAGCTGCCGATATACACACATACACTAGAGCTACCAATATACACACCGTATACACACATACACTAGAGCTATCATGATATACACATCATATATATACACATACACTAGAGCTGACGATATACACACCGTATACACACATACACTAGAGCTACCGAAATACACACCGTATACACACATACACTAGAGCTACCGATATACATACCGTATACACATGTACACTAGAGCTATCGCGATATACACACCGTATACACACTTACACTAGAGCTGCCGTGATATACACACCATATACACACATACATAACTGCTTAACTGGTTTACCAATATTTTCGGACATAGCGGTTTAGAGATATCATGGTGCAGAAACTGAGCTTGCTTGGTGGCTTTGGGGGGGGGGGGCGGCGGTTACAAATACTAGAATATCTGACACAGCTTGTGTGTACCTCCACCTACTCAGCATTAAATACCGGAATGCTGCATGCTCCTGACGTCGGCACTGATGATGCTAGCAAACCTGTATTTTGGCGGAGCAGAATGCAATGATTTTTCCCAACAGCAGATAGGGGCATACAGGCTTTTGGCCTTCCTAAAGACTGTATGCCCCTAACAAGCTCCTGTTATGAGTTGGCACAGTCATATCAGTAAATATCAGTACTATTTCCACGTGGTATGCTACAGTAACCATTTAGCTTGCTAAGCTTCCTGGACAAAAAACAAAGTACCTTGTATATTTGAGGTGGTAGATGACGGTGCACGAACATTGATGTGACCTACAGCTGTTTCCAGTACATACCAAATCCAACCACAGCTGTTATTGGTGCTGGTGGAGGTACTACAGGCTGTGAGGTACATTCCGGTCACAGGGACTCTTGTCTGGTGAGCTTACTTTATCATAACGCACACCCAGAGAGCTGAAGTTGCTAAGGTTTAGCTATTAGCTTAGCCACACATGCAGTCCAGCTGAACCCTGAGGTCTGAGAGCAGCCAAGGTTTGCTGATGCATAATGCTGGCACAGCTGTGACCCCAATCTGAGTCTCGAGGGGGGAGACGTGGTGGAAAGCGAGGAGACAAATTAGCAGATCTGGGGATGCATTGAAGGTGTGAGACGCATCAAATTAAACAAAGCTATAAACGTAATAGGATAGGAATTCCTGGAGGGAGCCCAGCCTCGGGCATCTCCAGTGACATATGTCATAATTCTATATCCCATGTTTCTGAATCATAACTACTAGTGGAGACATCCAGTGAAGCATTCAGAGTTTCCTTGCTGAGTCCAACACACGGAGAACAAGAAAAAGCCAAACATAAAATGTGGCCTGAGCGAAAATGATGGCACCCTGCATTATATAATGATCTGAGTTCATCTAAAAACTCTATATAATGGTTCTCTATATTGAATTATGAGCACCATAAACAGCAAAGAGAGGCATCTAGACCACATGATCCATGTTTTAAGTTACAAATCTCGGAAATGCCCACAGGAGGGAACCGGAGGACTTGAGACGTATCATGGATGATCAGGTTTTCCCATGTCTTCCATCAGGATCTAATTAAACAGAGTGCTTTACCTTGGCTCCTGTGGTGAAACCATGCCAGATGCCCATCTGAAAAAGCAGTCCACCCAGCTTCCACTGAAACTCCCTCTCTCTCTTTCCGGAACAGTCCTTTCTTTTCCCCTCTCTCCTTCTCTGACTCCTTTCAGGGATTCATCTGGGATAGCTTTTGTCAGGCAGACAGTATCGGGTCTTCTCCTCGCCCTCTCAGTGTCTGATCTTCAGTAGCTCGTGTCAGGCAGGGCCTTCCCCTTCTCCTTCTTCACTGGAAGGCGAGCAGGAAGACGAGCACCACGTTGATGATGATGAGGAACATCATGATGAGGAAGACCACCACCCTCTGGGTGTCTGGGTCCATGTTGCAGCGCAGCAGCTTGTCCAGCAGGCCCACTCGCTGCCCTCTGCTGCTTCTCAATGAGCTGCGAGCCATGTGGGCCCCACCGTGCAGCAGCAGCAGCACCACAGGGACCACCAGCTTCACCTCAGGCTTGGCTTGCTTCTTTCTTTCTTCTCCTCTTCCTTCGTCTCCTCCTCTTCCAGCGGGAACGTCAGGAGGACCAGACGGTGAAGATCTGCATCCCAACGATTCTGGCTTTCATTCCACCTCTGTCAGGTGAGACAGCAAGTGCTAGCGCTGGTGTGAACTGGCATATGCCGCACCTACAGCCTCTCTGAGTCAGTGCAGTGGAGACATTACTGTTCACGTCTGCCTAACACCACAGGATACCACACGTCACGTCAGCCGCACGCTTGTACCGTGAAGCTAATAGCTACGAAGCTAAACATGTTCTCTAGAGCTCTGGCCCCCCTCTCTCTCTTTCTCACTGCACACAGACCCGGAGGATGGCACTAGCTCTCCTGGATGGGGCGGATCTCCATGGCTGCGCTGTTATTCCCGGCTGCTCCCTCTTCTCCCGTAAGTAAACATAAGCTGAAAATGGAGCTCGGCTGTGCTCGGAGCTACGTTGGCACACTCATCCATCTCACTCCCAGCATCGATGGCTCTCTCTCTCGCCTGGCCCTTTTTCACTCCCCTTCCTACCACTAGCAACCAATCAGCTAGCTCCAGTGGGCCACCGTATCCTGGAAACCAGAGCGGTTGAGGCAGGCCCTAGCAACCACTGAGAAGGGAAGGGGTGGATGGAGGAGGAGGAGGAGGGGCGAGAGAGAAAGCGAGAGGCTGGTTGAGAGAGGAGGGCCGACTGTTTATTAGCCACATCGGCTGATTAGTCATCAACGCTACGCCAAATCAACCACCGCATCTGCCGGAGACGTTAATCAAAAATTGAATATGTCGTGATGGAGCTGCGGGAATGACACACACACAGCACACAGTCTTCCGTTTGTGTGTGTTTTCCGAAGGCTCAGGTGTTTTCCACCTCATCAGGCACAATCCATGCTCCATCCGGCGCAAATCTGACCTGGCGTAACACCATTTCCAGTCCTACAGCTGAACAGCTCAGTGTGAAGACAACACAGCTAGCTGTACCACTCACAGCGCTGGACAGCTTGGATCGGTCATTCCCAACACAGAATCCCGCAATCAAGGAATACGACACAGGCTAGCGCTCGGCAAAACAGGAGAGAGGGAGCACAGTGATAGGATCCGGTTGAGGTGGTTCGGGAATCTGATTAGGGTGTCCCCCTCCGCTGCCTCCAGTTGGAAGTTGACCAGGCACGGCCGACTAGGATGAGACCTCAAGGTCATAATAGGAAAAGTTGGCCTGGGAACCGCAAAGGATTCCCAGAAGGAGCTGCGACGGGACAAGGCCATCTGGGCTTCTCTGCATATCCTACTGCAGCCGTGACCCCAGCTGACCTGAGTGGTTTAGGATGACGATGGAAGGCGAGAGTGAGGGAGCTTGAGAGGAGCTTCCAGCGTTATGATGATAAACGAAGATCATAGGCTGTGGCTGCGGCTCTTCATCTGGAAGCTGATGCTTTAGGGTTGGCGTAGACCTGAAGAGAACTGTTGGCAAAGACGGCACACGCATGGATCCTCGAGCAAATCAAGCTCCACTTCATATTCAGAGCCTGGAGAACCAAACTGAAGCTTCTGGACACATTCTGAGAAGAACCGGTGCTTTGGAAAAGACCTTTAGGCATGAAGTAGTTGAGGGTGGGAACGAAAGGATTGGCATGAGCCGATTTTCACCTCTAGCATGCAGCTGACTGATATTTCTCTAATATTAGTTTATTAGTGATGTCCAACATATGAGCGATATTTACCAAGGCAAGGTTGGCGCAGCACTGAAAGAGGCCCCTGAGCGAGCCTGGCAACGGATACTCCAGAGAAACACTATGCATAAGGAGTTGGAATTTACTTGGTGGTGGCACATATATATATGTATATATATATATATATATATATATATATATATATATATATATATATATATACATATAAATTAAAAATATATATATATATATATATATATATATATATATATATATATATATATGTATTATAAAATAAATCAATGATAAAAAAATGAATAATATATAATAATATCAATATATTTGTGTGTATATATATTAACACCAATAATAGTACAAACTTACAATAATAGCAATACTAGTATTAATAACAATAATATTAATAATAATACTAATACCAACACAAACTATAATAATAATACTAATAATAACCTTATTATTATTAATAATTATTATACTTATAATTATAATAATAATAAAAATAATAATAATAATAATACAAACTTACAATAATAGTAATACTATTATTAATAATAACAATAATATTATTAATAATACTAATACCAACACAAACTATATTAATATTAATAACTAAAACAATAAACATAATAACACAATCTTAAAATAATAATTGTAACAATAATAATACCAAATTATAGTTATAATAATAAGAAGCATTATAACTTTATGATAATTATTGTTATTATTATGATGATCATTATCATTCATTATGAATAATAATTATTGCTTTCATAAATGATAATAAAATTATAATTATATAATAATCGTTAATCATAATTAACTACTGTGATGACAATTACTTCACAACATCAATAACAATATTAATAGCACAAACTTAATTATAACAATAATAATAATAAGGATGATACTGATAATGATTATTATCACTATCATTATTATTATATTCATTATAAAAATATATTATTTTCATTAATTATAATGCAATTATACTTACATTATATAATAATAATAATTAATGGTTGCTATAATTATAATAATAACTTACAACAACACAAACAACAACAATAATAATACTGTAGCCTCCAGCTTCAGGATTGCTGCTTACCAGTGAACCTGCATATGTCCACATGTCTACTGACTGTGTATGGAGGGATGGTAAGGTATCTTGACCTTTGAGACACTGTCTATTGTACGCAGCCTCCAGTTTCCACTAAGCTGAACTGTAAACACAGGCCTGCTGCAGCTGAGAAACCTCTAACCGGAAGTTTCTCTCCTCCCCTGGAGGGCGCAGAACTGTTTTTCAGGGCTGTCTTAATTACTTTCCTCACCGGGAGGTCTCCCACTCCATCACACTAATCGCGTGGGACCTTTAGAAGAAAAGCAGGAGGTGCTAGCGATAGCTTACCGTTCTGCATCACTGGGAGAGGCACCTGCGCTGGCCCCAGAATCCACTGGGAGTCTGTATTTAGCCCACTTACAGACAGAACGGGTCTGTTATCTCACACATCTGCTGTTACACAACACAGCAGCATTCTAGACACAACCCTGATGAGGTACAGCTGGCTAAATCACAGAGATGCTTAAAAGGGAACTCTGGTGTGGGATGGTTCAGATGTCCTTTACCCTGGTGGTGATGGGAACCAGGGGTCTCCATGTCACACACATATACGTACACATCCACTTTCTATCTAAACCAGCAGTGAACCTACACGAGTCTCCTGAGTGTCTACATGGAATGTTGGTGATGGTAAGTTTTCTATTGGGACTGTTTTGCCTCATAGCACACTGCTTGTATCCCTCCACCATTAACATAATGTGAAACTGTATATATTTGTCCATATAATGTTTGTTTATTACTTGTATATCACATATACTGTGTAGAGTGAATATGTGGAGTGGTTGTGTATATGGTGTAGACTGTGTTATCGTGTATATGTTGAGTAGTTGTGTATATGGCGTAGAAAGTGTTATCATGTATATGTGGTGTGGTTATGTATATGGTGTAGACTGTGTTATCGTGTATATGTGGAGTAGTTGTGTATATGGTGTAGACTGTGTTATCGTGTATATGTGGTGTGGTTATGTATATGGTGTAGACTGTGTTATCGTGTATATGTGGAGTGGTTGTGTATAGAGAGAGGAAAGAGAGAAGGACAGGGGAAAGAGAAAAAGAAAGGAGAGAGAAAGAGAGGAGAGAGAGAGAAATAGAGAAGAAGAAGAGAAGGGAGAGAGAGAGAGAAGGAGAGCAAGAGAGAGAAAAAGAAAGGAGATAGAGAGAGAAAGAGAGGAGAGAGAGAAGAAGGAGAGAAAAAAGAAGAGAAGAGAAGAGAGAGAGAGAGAGAGAGAGAAAAAGAAAGAAGTTAGAGAGAGGAAAGAGAGAAAAAGGAGACAAAAAGAGGAGAGAGGGGCGAGAGAAAAGAAGAGAGGGGAGAGAGAGAGAAAAGACGAAGAGAAAAGGAAAGAGGAGAGAGAAAAAGAAAGGAGAGAGAAAGAGGAGAGAGAGAAGGAGAGAAAGAGATAAAAAGAGAAGGGAGAGAGAGAGAGAAGGAGAACAAGAGAGAGGAAAGAGAAAAAGAGGAGACAAAGAGAGGAGAGAGGGGCGAAAGAGAAGAAGAGAGAGGAGAGCGAGAGAAACGACGAAGAGAAAAGGAAAGAGGAGAGAGAAAAAGAAAGGAGAGAGAAAGAGAGGAGAGAGAGAGATATAGAGAAAAAGAAGAGAAGGGAGAGAGAGAGAGAAGGAGAGCGAGAGAGAGAGAAAAAGAAAGGAGATAGAGAGAGGAGAGAGAAAGAGAGGAAAGAGAAAGAGAGAAGAGAGAGAAAAAGGAGAGAAAGAGAGAGAAGGGAGAGAAAGAGAAAAAGAAAGAAGTTAGAGAGAGGAAAGAGAGAAAAAGAGGAGACAAAGAGAGGAGAGAGAGAGAGAAGAAGAGAGGGGAGAGAGAGAGAGAGAGAACCTGGTTGATTTACCTCGTTTATGGCCAGCTGCTCCCCAGCTCCTCCTGGATGGCCGAAGCGATGTCCAGAAGAGCGTAGATCTTCGTAGAGGTCCTCTTCACTGCCCACTTCATCACCCACCCCCAGTTTATCAGGAGCTCCATCAGGCAGGATCACCGCTGAAAGAGAGAGAGAGAACCGGCACCTGTTATATCGCTGTATGTGGATCCTCAGCAGGCAGGTGGAACTGTGTGAGGATGTTCAAGCTGCATGGGATGGATTATCACAGGACACCATCAGGAACCTCTACAGCTCCATACCGAGACGTCTGGCATGTTGGGTTAGCAAACACGGCAACCCAACGCCATACTGAGAGACAGACTTCTGTATGTGTAGCTCAATAAATATTGATCATATCAGTCTAAATTCATCATCAGTTATTGATCCTGGTCACCTTTATCCTCCTTCCCAACACCACCGCACTCCCACACCTCCTTCTGGGTGCAGCTGTTCTTTTGAGGATGAGGGTGTGTGAGCAGTTTATCACTGTGTGTTAGTCACTGTGTGTTAGTGGAGGGGAAACTGAGTGTAAGTCTGTGTGTGGAACAGTCTTCACTGTGAGTAACCTCTCTTCGCTGTAGGGAAACCCAAACAGTGTGAGGTTACACTGGGTGAAAGTCTATTTAAGGCCTCTGGCTGCTGCAGGACTGGAGACACTATGGTCCTGGCACAGTCAAACACCCTGACCCCACCCCCCTTCATAACGGCTTAGGACCCACACAGACATACTCTTGTCAGGCTATGGGATGATATATGTATATGTGGAGTCCTGTGCCCACTGATGCAGGCCTAGAGGATGACCAACACTGCACTGTGCAGCAGCAGATGAGCTATCGTCTCTGACTGTCCATCTACAAGGTGGACCAGCAAGGTAGGAGTGTCTAATAGAGTGGACAGTGAGTGGACACAGTGTCTAGACACTCCAGCATCACTGCTGTGTCTGATCCACTCACACCAGGTAGGCATGCCGTCCCCCACTCCCGCACACCTTCCTGAGGAACATCAGGTCATGCTTTGGAGCTGGAGTGATGTGAATGTACCTGCCGTGCACCCTAAAAATAGCCCCCCCGTCACGGCCCATCATAGCTACTGATGCCACGGTGTATCCACAAATCACCGTGGAGACAGGCAGTGCGAGCATGTGCACGATAAATCACCGTGGAGACAGACAAACCAAACCCCAAATGGTGAGGGAAAACCGATCTGACAAATCACTGAGCTGTTCGACATGGCTCCCTCACGCAGTGACCGCGGTCATACGCTGCAGCCCCCAGAGGGCGCCTGTGCTGTGACATCTCACTCTGAGCCCTCCAACTTCACAACCATGTAAACAGCTCATTTACTCTCACGCTGATTAGCTAGGACCAGACCACCACACCACCCCAAGACCACCATGATCTGAGTATCGGGATTGCACGTTACAGGAACAAAACCGGAAACTCCACATATTTCAGCACTACCGAGGTGTAGGAATGTGTTTATGGGAATTCCTGACCATTCCTCCAGAAGCACATCTGTGAGGTCAGACCCTGATGTTGGACGAGAAGGCCTGGCTCTCAGTCTCCGCTCTAATCCATCTCTAAGGTGTTCTATCGGGTGGAGGTCAGGACTCTGTGCAGGCCAGTCCAGTTCCTCCACACCAGACTCCCTCATCCATGTCTTTATGGAGCTTGCTCTGTGCACTGGTGTGCGGTCATGTTGGAACAGGAAGGGGCCGTCCCCAAACTGTCCCCACAGAGTTGGGAGCATGAGATGGTCCAGAGTCTCTTGGTCTGCTGAAGCATTAAGAGTTCCTCTCACTGGAATTAAGGGGCGGAGCCCAACTCCTGAACACCACCCCCACACCATAATCCCCCCTCCACCAAACTACACTCGGCACAGTGCAGTCAGACAAGCACCGTTCTCCTGGTACCACCAAACCCAGATTCGTCCATCTGATTACCAGACGGAGAAGTGTGATTGGTCACTCCAGAGAACACGTCTCCACTGCGCTAGAGTCCAGGGGCGGAGCTTTACACCACTGCGTTCCACACTCTGCACTGCGCTTGGTGATGTAAGGCTGGGATGCAGCTGCTCGCCATGGAAACACATTCCATGAAGCTCTACACACTGTTCCTGAGCTGATCTGAAGGACACAGGAAGTTTGGAGGTCTGTAGTGATGGACTCTGTAGAAAGTTGGTGACCTCTGTGACCTATGACCCTCAGCATCCGCTGACCCCGCTCTGTCATTGTACGTGGTCTACCACTTCGTGGCTGAGCTGCTGTCGTTCCCGATCACTCCCACTGTGTTCTAATCCCACTGACAGTGGACTGTGGAATATTTAGTAGGGAGGGAATTTCACCACTGGACTTGTAGCACAGGTGGAGCATCCTATCACGGTACCACGCTGGAATTCACTGAGCTCCTGAGAGCGACCCATTCTCTCACTAACGTCTGTAGGAGCAGTCTGCATGTCTAGGTGCTTGGTTTTATACACCTGCGGCCATGGAAGTGATTGGAACACCAGAATTCAGTGATTTGGATGGGGGAGTGAATACTTTTGACAATATAGCGTATAAGCTCACCAGACAAAAAATGAGTCCCCTGCGACTTAACATACCTTACAGTGTGTAGTACCTCCACGAGCACCAATAACAGCTGTGATTGGATTTGAAATGGACTGGACAAATTTGCTTAGACGCCATTTCCCATGATCCTCCATTTCCACCCCAGTGTGTCGCAAAGTGAGCTCCGGCCAAGACAAATTCCTCATTACCCATATCTCATATGGTCAATTCTGATTCAGTACAGATTATAAGACTCATTAACCTGGTGTACTTTCCCCCTGTGTCCACAAGGAGGCACTGCACCCCACAGTGTTTAGAGCACCACAGCAGCAGATGTCCAAGGTCCACCTATTGAGCAGCCCTGTTATTTACGACTGGCTGTAAGGAGCAGTGTCTGTACGGCTCCTCCGAGCTCATCCCTGGAGCGCTGTGGAGAAAGGTGCACATAAAGACTCCCTGAAGACCATCTCTCAACCTGGCACGGCACGCCGGCTACAAAACACACTGGCATCTGAACCCACGCATCCATTAAATCACTCCTCTCTCTCGCTCCGCCTCGCTATCTGTCCATCTCCGAGCCTGTTTACATTCATCCCTGCAGTCCAGGCCTGCAGACTCACTGATAACAGATGCTCTGTAACCGTCCCTGACCCGAATCATTCACACGTATGGCTTCATGGTATATAGAGGTTTATGTATTTACATCCATGTCTCTGTTATTAATATGGACACTATAGACATATATCAGTGGCTACGTCTGAGTACGCAGGCTACCTCGCTATCGTGTTTACATAGCAGCGCGTGAGCAGCATATAAACTGACACACATCCGGTTGTGTGCTCTTCTGTGTGGTGTGTTGTTGTGTGGTGTGGTTTTTTCACCGTTATCGTCTTTGTGTGTGTGGTGTGCAGGTGACAGTCCTGATTGCTTACTGATGCTGACTGATAGCAGTAAGTCGCTACTTTACAGTACACTAACATTACACTTACTGAGTTAGTACCTACACCAACACTCTACTTCAGTACACTAACCCACTTACTGACTTACTGGTTACTGTCACCGACACAAGTGGGGAACCGCCACTAACCATTACACGGTACTGAGTTACTGTACACCCAACACAACCAGCTACTTACAGGCACACTACAACATTACCTTACTGAGTTACTGTAACGACACCAACACGCTACTTAGACATCTACTTACACTTACTGCAGTTACTGTACATTGCAACACCTAAACAGTACACGTACGCATTACCCTTACTGTGAGTTACGGTCCCATACGGCACTTACAGTCACCACTACACATAGCACTTACTGGTACGTACCAGAATTACATACAGTACACTAACACATTACACTTACTGGGTTTTCTGGTGTACGAGCCTTCGCGTTAGTACTTACGGTGGCAGCTAACGCTTACACTGAGTTACATTACACCGACTGAGGCTTCTACCGTGGTCAGCACGCAACCTTTACTGGTGTACTGTACCTCCATACATAACTCAATGACGCACCTACGACATTACACTGGCAGTTATCTGTAGGATGACCCAACAGCACTACTGTGTACAGGCAACACTAAGCGACATTACATCAGACTACCTGCTTTGAACAACCGACAAATGTACTCTGTACCGTACCACCTTACACAGGCTGAGGAACACTGACTGAACAGGGGTGCACCGAAGAGAACCTAAAACAGATGTCACATAACTATTGGAAAAACACGCACAAAACTGTTTTTACTTAATATGCCGGCCAAAAAGAAACAACACAAAAACAAAAAGCAAGGCAGTAAGCCACTCACTCCGTTTTCGTCACTACTCAGAACTCGGTACGCATCACCTTTTCAGTCATAAGTCACAACGTCAGGGCTATCTGATTGTACTACCAGCCATAGACTTAGGAGTACTATACCCGACTTTTAACTTACCTTTACACTACAGTGGAAGAAGGACGATAATGAGAGCGAACATCAATCGCTCCGAGGCCCCTAAACAAACACTACTGAGTTACTGTACACTAAGCACCTAGGAACGGCCCACGTCATCTGCATCACAGTTACGGATTAACTGTACACCACACGCTAGATATAGGACAGTACGACTTACACCAACTGCGTTACTAGAACACCAACACTCTACTTTAACGACCTCCACTGCAGTACCAGTACTGAAGTATGTACACCAATATGCTACTTACGTAACTGGCACAGTACACTTACTAAATTCTGTACACCAAACACATGTACAGCACAGTACACAGTAGAGTTACTTAAGTACTGTATCCAACCGCTACAGACGTACTTTAACACATACACTTACGGATTCCGTACACCGCCACTAACTTACAGCACAGCTAAAACAGATTGTACTTACTGAGTAACTGTATACACCCAAACACACTACTTAGGCATAGCAGCACACTACACGGCACTTCTGAGTTACTGTCAACTTACACAGTTTTTTGGAACAGGACTCTTACATCACCTCAGTGCAGGTGAAGTTACTCTAGTGTTACAGTAAACGTCACACAAATCTTAAGTACACTAACACATACACTTACTGAGTTACTACACCAAAACACTAACTTCAGCACACTACGCATTACACTTACTGAGTTAACGTACACCGACACTTCTACTAACAGCACACTAACTACATTACACTTAATGAGTTACTGTACAAGCTCAGACTCTAACTACAGTACACTAACACATACACTTACTGAGTTACGTACACACACAACTCTACTTCAGTACACTAACGCTTCACACTTACTGAGTTAACTGTAGCACCGACAACGCTACTTAACAGCACACTAACACATTACACTTACTGAGTACTGTACACCAACACGCCTCTTTACAGCACACTACACAATTACACGTACTGAGTACTGTACATAACACACACGCTACTTACAGCACACTAACACATTACACTTACTGAGTTACTGTACAACCACAACACCAACCCCCACACTACTTACACTTCAGCACACTACACCCTACTTACACACTAACACTTCACTTTACTGAGTTACCTTGTAGGCAACGCAACACACATACTTACAGCAGCACTAACACAATTACACAATTACTGAGTTACTGTACCAGCCAACCACGCTACTTACAGCACACTAACGCATTACACTTTACTGAGTTACTGTACACCGACACAGACTTTACAGCCACTAACACATTCACTTACTATGTCAAGTTACCCGAACGATTTACAAGCTTAGACTTCATACACTAGAGAACTGTGCAGACCTTATTTCTAACTCAACACACATATTTCTCAAGCTGTGTTCAGTTGTGCTTTAGTAACCTCTGTATTAATGTATATGGATTTAAAATGGGACGTCCAGCAAGCTCGTGGAGGTGTGATGGTCACGTGTCCACATACTTTTGGCCATACGATGTATGTCTCTAGTATTACGTACTTCTAGGTAACACTACAGTGGATGGAAAAGAGGCGTTAGCATGATAGCAGATCAGATGGCTAGCCTGGCAGTTTGCCAGTCAGATGAAGAGTGAGGGAGCTGCCATCGTTCAGATAAAGCTTCGGTGTTCATTCATACTTCCCCCGTCAAAACTACAAACCATCCGTACCACATGCACCTCTGCTAATTTCCTGCTACGTTAGCCTCGAAGCTCCAGTAGACGTCTAAATAAGCAAACCCCAGACACCACACACATAGGTGCGGTAGCAGACCGCCTACATTTGGGGTACGAGCTAAATCGGGTTTTCCCTAAACTGGTATTCAGAGGTTGAGCCGGTGATGAACTCATGATTAAATGGCCTTTGGTCATCTTGTCCAAGGGCAATCAGTACCGGAGAGGACAGGAGGAAGCCGGAGACGCTGTGGGCTGAAAGAGCCCGAGGGCTTTTGTTATTAGTCTGAGTGGCAGCAGAGCGAATCTCCAGAGATTAGAGAAAAGGAAAAGCCACCTTCCTCCCTCCAATGGATCCTTCAGGACATCTCCGACTGGGTTTCTCCGGGTGTCAATCACGGCAGATAAGAGGCTGTAAGGGCTGCGTTTAAGGTGGGACACTCAGGGTCACTCTGTGTGCAGCTTGTCCTTCAGGAAAGCATTCATCGTGCTGGGGGGGTGGAGGGCGAGGTGTGGGGTGAAGCAGGGACGGGGGTAACAGATGGATATACATAGTGGTGTGCATGTAAATTTCAATGCACCACAGACGGATGGATGGATGGATGGATGGATGGATGGACAGACAGACAGACAGACAGACAGACAGATAGACAGATAGATAGATAGATAGATAGATAGATAGATAGATAGATAGATAGATGGATGGACAGGTGGATGGATGGATAGACAGAGTGGACGGATGGATAGACAGATTGGACGGATGGATAAACAGGATGGATAGCTAGATAGATAGATAGATAGATAGATAGATAGATAGATAGATAGATAGATAGATAGATAGATAGATAGATAGATAGATAGATGGATTGACAAAGTGGACGGATGGATAGACAGATTGGACGGATGGATAGATAGATAGATAGATAGATAGATAGATAGATAGATAGATAGATAGATAGATAGATAGGATGGATAGATAGGATGGATAGACAGAGTGGACGGATGGATAGACAGATTGGACGGATGGATAGACAGGATGGATGGATGGATGGATGGATGGACGGATAGATAGGTAGATAGATAGATAGATAGATAGATGGATGGATGGATGGATGGATGGATGGATGGATGGATGGATGGACGGACGGACAGATAGATAGATAGATAGATAGATAGATAGATAGATGGATAGATGGATAGATAGATAGATAGATAAACTACCAGCTTCCAACATCTTATCTAAATGAGCACAGCGTTCATCTCTTTCACACAACCACACACTGATCCACACATCACTCACTCCCCTGCTCTCTCTCTTCACAGTCCTGTCTTCTTTCCCCATCTCTCTCTTCCTCTCCTCCCTCCAGTCTTCATCCCTCTCTCCATCCTGCTCCCTTTGCTCTCTCTGCCTCCAGTGTTCTCTCTCACGCCCTCTCCGTCCCCTCGGGGGTCCGCAGCCTTGAGGATAGAAACCCACTCTGGCTATAAATCACAGTATGAGCTGTATCTGAGGAGACGGTTCATCCGGAGAACTGCGGAGATGAAGCCTGATCATTCCAGCTGAGTGGGATTACAGCGGAATGCTCCACCAGCCAGTCCGTTTAAACATGTCCTCGATGAAAACACTGGCGACAGGCACTGCAAGTGTTACAATTCTGCATGTGCCTTTCTTAATGGGACCAGACAGCAGTGCTGCCAGGTCCACAGGACCACATCAGACCACATCGGAATACCTGGAATCACATTCCAGAGAAAGTTTTGGAATTTGTAACCACTTCAAGTGAAAAAATGAAGAAGCAAAGCTCAACATTGGGCACTACTTACGGATCACTGTTCTGATTTAGGTCTTGCTGGAGTCTTACTCCTTCCATAGGAAGCTCGTGCACAAATGTTTTTGTGACGTAAGAAGGACTCTGCTGGGAATGAGGCCGCAGTCTCGGATGTTTATTCTCTAAATAAGAAATGAATCGATTAAATCAAACCCATTCTTCTGTGTGCATGAGCTTCCTGTGAGTTTACTGTCTGTGCTGTCGGGCTCGTTCATTTGCATGATGTGAATACTGGCTGGATGTTTGCTGAGAGACAGCTGCAGCTACAGCATCTCCCCCTGAGAGCTATAAGGGGAATTTAATGAGAGTACGGAGGAGGGTCAACCGGACGACCACGACACACACGAACACCTGCAAAGCACCAAACCAGAACAGCATGGCTAAAATTCCACAGTATAAAATGAGCCAACACTGAACATCGCTGACGACGTGTCCGTAATTAACAACACCTACTGCTCGTAGCATCATCGGGACTTCGGCTCACTCCTGGTGATCAGGAGAGAGCCAAAACTTAGGCTATGTTCAGACTGCCAGCCCAAACCGGATTTATGTCATATCCATATTTCACAGATGCGCCAGAGTCTGGACACTCTGATCACTCAGAGTATCCTTTTTTTGTCTAATCGTAATCCAAGTGTCTCTCAAAACCCAACAAACATTCCCTCATCTTACAAGCTGCTCATCATATGGGTCAAGCCTTTCCTAGCGCTCACTCTGCCAAAGGACTGAAAACAGACAGCTGCCAGTTCACATCGCAGACATACAGACATGCACATTAACACCTAGGGGACAATTCAGCATCTCCATCTGTCTTTGAAACGTGGGAGTTTAGCAATAGTGTCGAAACACCTTAACAACCACCTGGGATACCACAGCAATAGCCTAGAGACACTTTACCAACCACTGATATGATGGCATTGGTTTAACAACACCTTAACAACCATGTGGCATACTACAGCCATGACTAGTAACGCCCTAACAACCACATGGGATACCACAACAATGCCACGGCAATGGCCTAGCAACACCTTAGCAACCATCTGGGATACCAAAGCAATGGTCTAGCAAACACCTTAACCACCTGGGATACTATAGCAATAGCACAGCTAGAGTTTAAAAAACTGCTTGGGATACCATAGCAACTGCCTAGCAACACCTTGGCCATTGCCCAGGTTACCATAACAGTGATCTAGTAACACCTTAGCAACCATCTGGGATGCCATACCAGAGGCCTAGCAACACCTTAACAAACACCTAGGATACTATGGCAATGGCATTGCAACAGTTTAAGAAGCTGCCTGAGATAACGTTGCAATGGCCTAGCAACACCTTAACAACCACTTAGGATACCATACCAGAGGCTTAGTGGCACCTTAGCAACGACCTGGGATACAATAGCAATGGCCTAACAACAGTTTAAGAAACTGCCTGGGATACAATTGCAATGGCCTAGCAACAACTTAGCAACCATCTGGGATACCAAACCAGGGGTTTAGCAACACCTTAGCAACCACCTGGGATACTATAGCAATAGCCTAACAACAGTTTAAGAAATGGCATGGGATACCATCGCAATGGCCCAGCAACACCTTAGCAACCACCTGGGATACTATAGCAATGGCCTAACAACAGTTTAAGAAATGGCATGGGATACCATCGCAATGGCCCAGCAACACCTTAGCAACCACCTGGGATACTTTGGCAATGGCCTAACAACAGTTTAAAAACCGACATGGAATACCATTGCAATGGCTTAGCAATGCCTTAGCAACCACCTGGGACACCAAAGCAAGAGTCAAGCAACTCAGTGAATCAGAGGAATGTGATTAAAATTTGTCAATCCTAATAAAAATTACACCATTAATATCCAACTGACAAAAACATTTACACTCCCAATTTACATCGTCTATCTACAAGTTCAACCCCGAACCGACTTTCACTGTGCTTTAATAGAGAAATAATAAAAACACTGGAACAGAAAGAGGAAAACGTAAAGCGTGTAGCACGCTGTAATCAGCAGCTCCAGAGTGTGAATGAGGCGAGTGTCTAAATCCGAACTCGCTCTGGATGTTCATGTCATATCCACTGAAACATTGACCTGCATTAAGAAGCCCACGCAGTCAGTACAGATAGAGCTCAGCCTGGCACCGCTGGCAATCAGAGGTAAACAGCAGCTCTGGGTTTGCCCTACTTCAGCAGTGCCCTGTGCTGAGGACAGTAGGGTCAGCACTGCCTGCTGACAGGAGTGAGAGAGTGACAGAATAAAAGGATGGAGGGAGGGAGGGAGGCGACACAAAGAGTTACCCAGCACAACATCACCTGTCACAAATGCAGATATATATCTATATATATCTGTACACCCATCGTCAAAAGAACAGCTGCACCCAGAAGGAGGTGTGGGAGTGCGGTGGTGTTGGGAAAGAGGATAAAGGTGACCAGGATCAATAACTGATGATAAATTTGGACTGATATGATCAATATTTATTGAGCTACACATACAGAAGTATATAACCCCACCTCCACCAACCTTTACACTCGGCACAGTGCAGTCAGACAAGTTGCCGGATCGAGAAGCTTTACACGGTGCTTGGTGATGTAAGGCTTGGATGAGTGAAGACTTTTGGCAGTATAGTGTTATAGGTGTATAGTGGTATATATGTTTCACTAATACACCAATCTGAAACTAACGTAGAAGCTGTGTAATCCTGAGAAACACAGCCCCTCAGACTTTAACCTAATTAAAGTGCCTCGGCAGCATGTTCCTCCATTCCACCTCTGGAGCTGAAGCCCCACACCAACCCAGAAAGCCAGACAGACAGACGGTGCATAACAGAGCGTGTGGTTGTGGCTGGATGTCTAACTGACACTCCACCCTCCCTCAGGGGCCGGCTGTCCCCCTGTCGACCCTTGGTGTGGGTGGCTGTGCCAGGCAGAGCAGACGCTGACGCTAAATCTGTTCGAGGCACATCACATGCACAAACTGCAATCCCTATCACCACCCCTTTCAATCAGAGCTCAGTAGCAGTAATGCTAACCAATCCGCTCTCAGTAGCAGTAATGCTAACCAATCCGCTCTCAGTAGCAGTAATGCTAACCAGTCAGCTCCCAGTAGCAGTAATCCTAACCAATCAGAGCTCAGTAGCACTAATGCAAACCAATCAGCACTCAGTAGCAGTAATGCTAACCAATCAGCTCCCAGTAGCAGTAATGCTAACCAATCAGCTCTCAGTAGCAGTAATGCTAACCAATCAGCTCCCAGTAGCAGTAATGCTAACCAATCAGCTCTCAGTAGCAGTAATGCTAACCAATCAGCTCTCAGTAGCAGTAATGCTAACCAATCAGCTCTCAGTAGCAGTAATGCTAACCAATCAGCTCTCAGTAGCAGTAATGCTAACCAATCAGCTCTCAGTAGCAGTAATGCTAACCAATCAGCTCTCAGTATCCAGCAGTGATTCCTCTGCGTGTTTGTCACAGTCCGGCTACTCCCCCCGAAATGTCCCTGGAGAGCGTGTGGGTAGTGGTGTATGCTGTGGTGGCGTCACCGGCAGGGCTGTCTGTTAGACGGAGCTAGTGAAAGGTCTCCAGCTGGAGGAGGCTAAATTTGTCTGGGTCCTGTGGTCTTGAGGGGATGTGCCGAATGCACAATGAAAAGGAGAGCAGACACAAAATGGCTTCAGCTGGCTGTCTAGATAGACGGTCTCGTTCTCGGAGCGCTGTTATAGCCATCCTTCATTTTTCACTTCTGCTCTTCTGAGAGAGACTCTCAGTGAAAGTCACAGGTCGCTCCGAGCTGTCCCGTGCTGTAATGAGCCTATCGAGCTATTTGGTTTTGGCTCTGCGGCTGCAGGGTAGAACAGACAGAGCTGTGATCGACCAAGTTCCGTTACCGATGTGACACAACATCATACGGTGGATTCTAAACACCACATAGGCACAGCACCTTCATCAGCCCAGCTGATCTTCTCATACTGAACACTACTGAACACCTTTAATACTGATACTGATGAGAAACTCACTCGCTGTATTAGAAACACTGACTGGTGTGCAGTTCAGGTATTGTTTGGGTGGTGGATCTTTTTCATTCTACAGTTGTAGAATCGCAGTGACAGCTCTATAGCTACACAGGGTGTTCTAGAATCATACCCCAAGTTCTAGAATTACTACAAGTTCCTCAATTGCTGTGAGTTATAGACTCCTTTTGATAGTTCTAACACTACACTGTTCTAGAATCATACTACAAGTTCTAGAATTACTACAAGTTCTCAAAATGCAGAGAGAGTTCTATACTCATGGCGACAGTTCTAAAATTACACTGGGTGTTCTAGAATCATACTACAAGTTCTAGAATTACTACAAGTTCTAAAATTACTACAAGTACTCAAAAAGCAGTGAGAGTTATATACTCCTGGTGATGGTTCTAAAACTACACTGGGTGTTCTAGAATCATACTACAAGTTCTAGAATTACTACAAGTACTCAAAATGCAGTGAGAGTTATATACTCATGGTGACAGTTCTAAAACTAGACAGGGTGTTCTAGAATCATACTACAAGTTCTAGAGTTACTAATAGTTCTCAAAATTAAGTGAGAGTTCTATACTCATGGTGACAGTTCTAAAACTAGACAGGGTGTTCTAGAATCATACTACAAGTTCTAGAATTACTACAAGTTCCTAAATTGCTGTGAGTTATAGACTCATGTTGATAGTTCTAACACTACACTGTTCTAGAATCATACTACAAGTTCTAAAATTACTACAAGTTCTCAAAATTAAGTGAGAGTTCTATACTCATGGTGACAGTTCTAAAACTAGACAGGGTGTTCTAGAATCATACTACAAGTTCTAGAATTACTACAAGTTCCTAAATAGCTGTGAGTTATAGACTCATGTTGATAGTTCTAACACTACACTGTTCTAGAATCATACTACAAGTTCTAGAATTACTACAAGTTCTCAAAATGCAGAGAGAGTTCTATACTCATGGTAATAGTTCTAAAACTACACAGGGTGTTCTAGAATCATACTAACAGTTCTAGAGTAATTCTGGAACTTAAAAAGTTTGATAACCACATGGTGCTCTGATCCCTCACTGAGAGATCTAGAACACTTCATATCAAACTTGAATATAACAGAGGTTGACCCCTGAAGTTCTAATTTTAATGGATTGAAAACCACAATAAGGGTTCTAGAACCCCTTAGAGTTTAAATTACAATGGGGTTCCAGAATCATACTGTGAGCTCTAGAATCAAAGTGTTCCCAGTGAATCCCAGAGTTCTCGAATCCTGTTTTAAATCGAGTCAAACAGAGTTTGATTACGCAGAGAACCTCTAAAACCACACCAAGAGTTCTAAGCTCACGTTTAGAATCAAACTGCAAGTTCCAAACGTACACTGTAGGTTCTAGAATTACACCAAACGTGAGTTATGCTGACAGTTCTACAACTACAAAGGGTGTTCTAGAATCAAACTGCAAGTTCTAGAATTACACTAATTCCTCTACAGTTCTTCATACTAAGGGGTCCAGTATAAGACTAGAATCAGTTTTGAAATCATATTGGAAGTTCTAAAGCCACAACAGGGTTCTAGAATCATACCTTACATCAACACGAGTCCAACAGACATACACTGAAAGATGTACAGCCATATTTTGTTTTATAAAAAGCGGGTCTCGCTAATCACCGCACAGGCGCGAGTGGAACAGCACTGAATTAATAATGACACTGTGTGACATCAGAGCCTCCTGGGTAATGTAGTCTTACTGACTGTGTAGAGAGGTCAGTGGCACCCTGTTGACCTGGACAATGACCATATGATTGGGTTCCCTGGGCCATGAGGATGAAACAAACCTTACTCAGCTCAGCACACCGAGGCAGGGAGTGGACACACACACACGCACACGCACACACACACACACGCACGCATACGCACACACACACACACACACACGCGCACACACACACACACACAGACCCGCACACACACACACACAGACCCGCACACACACACACACATACACACGCACGCACGCACACACACACACACAGACCCGCACACACACACACACACACACACACACACACACACACAGAGACACACACACACACACACACACAGACAAACACACACAAACACACAGAGACACACACACACAGACCCGCACACACAGACCCGCACACACACACACACACACACAGACGGACACAGACACGCACACACACACACACACACACACACACACAGACAAACACACAGACACACACACACACACACACACACACACACACACAGACAGACACACACAGACAGACACACACACACACACTCCCAGGAGATGCTAGCGAGGAGAAATGGGGTTTGTCTGGAGGTAATTGCTGCTGGTGTGCTCCAGAGGAAAGATTAAAACGCTAGATTAATGTTCTCCTTCCCCCTGAGCTGCTGGAGACGCGTGCGCATGCTACACCGTGCTGTAATTCGTCACCGCCACAGCTATAACTGCAGTGTGACAGCTACATCCACACAGGCGGCCTCGGCTCCAGGGCTGGGGGGTTTGTGCTTTCTGAGGTTATGGAGCAGGAGATTAGTAGGGGAGTCGGGCTAATGGGGATTTAAATGGCCTTTTAAGGAAACAGTTCAGTAAAAAACCACATTTACACACTTTCTATATCACTCTGGATCCCACCAGCAGATCACACACTGCTAAATGCTTCAGACCAACTCGGACAGCGTTTCCTGAAAGCATTGTTGAGCAATTGTCAGTACACAAGTGTAATGTGTTAGTGTGCTGTAAGTAGTGTGTTGGTGTACAGTAACTCAGTAAGTGTAATGTGTTAGTGTGCTGTAAGTAGTGTGTTGGTGTACAGTAACTCAGTAAGTGTAATGTGTTAGTGTACTGTAAGTAGCGTGTTGGTGTACAGTAACTCAGTAAGTGTAATGTGTTAGTGTGCTGTAAGTAGTGTGTCGGTGTACAGTAACTCAGTAAGTGTAGTGTGTTAGTGTGCTGTAAGTAGTGTGTTGGTGTACAGTAACTCAGTAAGTGTAATGTGTTAGTGTGCTGTAAGTAGCGTGTTGGTGTACAGTAACTCGGTAAGTGTAATGTGTTAGTGTGCTGTAAGTAGTGTGTTGGTGTACAGTAACTCGGTAAGTGTAATGTGTTAGTGTGCTGTAAGTAGTGTGTGGGTGTACAGTAATTCAGTAAGTGTAATGTGTTAGTGTGCTGTAAGTAGTGTGTTGGTGTACAGTAACTCAGTAAGTGTAATGCGTTAGTGTGCTGTAAGTAGTGTGTTGGTGTACAGTAACTCAGTAAGTGTAATGTGTTAGTGTGCTGTAAGTAGTGTGTTGGTGTACAGTAACTCAGTAAGTGTAATGCGTTAGTGTGCTGTAAGTAGTGTGTGGGTGTACAGTAACTCAGTAAGTGTAATGTGTTAGTGTACTGTAAGTAGCGTGTTGGTGTACAGTAACTCAGTAAGTGTAATGTGTTAGTGTACTGTACGTAGTGTGTTGGTGTACAGTAACTCAGTAAGTGTAATGTGTTAGTGTACTGTAAGTAGCGTGTTGGTGTACAGTAACTCAGTAAGTGTAATGTGTTAGTGTGCTGTAAGTAGTGTGTTGGTGTACAGTAACTCAGTAAGTGTAATGCGTTAGTGTGCTATAAGTAGCGTGTGCTATGCAGGCAGTCTGATGGTGGTCAGTGGGGCCTGTTAGCTATATTAGCTTAGCATCTCCATGTGTAGACTCAAACCACAATGGTTATCTGCATCCCTGGTAAAGAGTGACCGCGGTGTGAATTAGAGTTCTGAGCTCGTTATCGCTTCAGGGTGGTGGATAACAAGCCCTGGATCAGAGCTAATCAATGGCGAGCAGAGCGTGCTGTAGGTATTGATCTGCACTAACATCACACAGCTCATCAAACACTGCTTTGTTATTTCCAGCCTTGTCACGTAGTGTGTACTGCACAGGACCAACAAGACAGGGGCTCCATTAGATCATCCTCTGCCCACGACTTTTTGAGTTTGTTTGTACCTTGAAGAGCCAAAATGCATCTGCACAATGCAGCACTATATTCTGACTGTGGATAGTCCATACTTAGACACAGAACTGTGAAGAACAGCCATATCAACAAACAGCTGATTCACAAATATCCACGGATACGCCCCAGAGCAGTTTAGCTCCGCCCACTGCTTTCTGAATGAGGCACAACAGGGCCCAACTCTCATCACACAGATCATATTCACTCCATATCATCCCTGAGGACAGATTCATATAACAGCACAACACTCTGTAAGAGCGGACAACACTCCCTCTCTCTCATCATCAGTCACTCCCTCTCTCTCATCATCAGTCACTCCCTCTCTCTCATCATCAGTCACTCCCTCACTAGCTCAATCACCCTCTCTCATCGTCAGTCACTCCCTCACTAGGTCACTCTCTCTCTCTCATCGTCAGTCACTCCCTCACTAGGTCACTCTCTCTCTCTCATCGTCAGTCACTCCCTCACTAGGTCACTCTCTCTCTCTCTCATCGTCAGTCACTCCCTCACTAGGTCACTCTCTCTCTCTCATCGTCAGTCACTCCCTCACTAGGTCACTCTCTCTCTCTCTCATCGTCAGTCACTCCCTCACTAGGTCACTCTCTCTCTCTCATCGTCAGTCACTCACTCAGTAGGTCACTCTCTCTCTCTCTCTCTCATCGTCAGTCACTCACTCAGTAGGTCACTCTCTCTCTCTCATCGTCAGTCACTCCCTCTCTCTCATCAGTCACTCCCTCAGTAGGTCACTCCCTCACTAGCTGAATCTCTCTCTCATCATCAGTCACTCACTCACTAGGTCACTCTCTCTCATCGTCAGTCTCTCCCTCACTATCTCAATCACTCTCTCTCATCGTCAGTCTCTCCCTCACTATCTCAATCACTCTCTCTCATCGTCAGTCTCTCCCTCACTATCTCAATCACTCTCTCTCATCGTCAGTCACTCCCTCACTAGGTCACTCACTCTCTCTCATCGTCAGTCTCTCCCTCACTAGGTCACTCTCTCTCTCTCTCATCTTCAGTCACTCCCTCACTAGCTAAATCACTCTCTCTCATCTTCAGTCACTCCCTCACTAGCTAAATCACTCTCTCTCATCGTCAGTCACTCCCTCACTAGGTCACTCTCTCTCTCTCTCTCATCGTCAGTCACTCCCTCACTAGCTAAATCACTCTCTCTCATTGTCAATCACTCTCTCCCATCATCAGTCACTCTCTCACTAGGTCACTCTCTCTCTCTCCCATCATCAGTCACTCCCTCACTAGGTCAATCATTCTCTCTCATCGTCACTCCCTCACTAGGTCACTCACTCTCTCTCTCATCGTTAGTCACTCCCTCACTAGGTCACTCCCTCAGTAGGTCACTCCCTCTCTCTCATCGTCAGTCACTCCCTCACTAGCTCAATCACTCTCTCTCATCGTCAGTCACTCCCTCACTAGGTCACTCTCTCTCTCTCATCGTCAGTCACTCCCTCACTAGGTCACTCACTCTCTCTCATCATCAGTCACTCCCTCAGTAGGTCACTCCCTCACTAGGTCACTCTCTCTCTCTCATCGTCAGTCATTCCCTCACTAGGTCACTATCTCTCTCTCATCGTCAGTCACTCCCTCAGTAGCTCAATCACTCTCTCTCATCGTCAGTCACTCCCTCACTAGGTCACTCTCTCTCTCTCATCGTCAGTTACTCCCTCGCTAGGTCAATCACTCTCTTTAATCGTCAGTCACTCACTCACTAGGTCACTCTCTCTCTCTCATCGTCAGTCACTCCCTCACTAGGTCACTGTCTCTCTCACATTGTCAGTCACTCACTCACTAGCTCAATCACTCTCTCTCATCGTCAGTCACTCCCTCACTAGGTCACTGTCTCTCTCACATTGTCAGTCACTCACTCACTAGCTCAATCACTCTCGCTCATCGTCAGTCACTCTCTCACTATCTCAATCACTCTCTCTCATCATCAGTCACTCTCTCACTATCTCAATCACTCTCTCTGATCGTCAGTCACTCTCTCACTAGGCTCACTAGGTGAGTGTAGTGTTAGGAGTCTTGCCCAGGGATTCTATGTAGCATAGCATGGTGTGCTTTCAAACAAATACAGATTCAATTCAACTCAGTTCAGTGAAGGATTGGGAACCTAGGACCCAGTGAACACATTACACTGGGAACCTAGGACCCAGTGAACACATTACACTGGGAACATCGAACCCTGGTAACATTGGTATACTCCTAATTGAACAGCGCTCTGAGTTACTGAGCGTCACCCCCATCGATGCCAAATGTCTGGGCACTTGTGCTTATCTTCAGTAAAACCATTTCAGGTTTATGGAAAAGCAACATGACACTGTACGTCTGGTGTGCACTGGTCAGACTCACAAGGAAAGGACCATCCATGTAGGACTGACCAGCAAGACAGGAGCTCCATCAGAGTGGAGTGTGAAAGCTCTCGGAAGACAGTGCCTAGCTTTAAAGCGGTGTGACAACCTTCATGCGGCCCAGAGGAGCTGAGTCACTAGTCTGCTGTTTGGTCTCGCTGTAATCACTCACTCTGGTCCTGAAAAGTGCTTCATGAAAGGAGGCTGGCAGAAATCCATGTGGCCTTTCCCAGCCACCTATTTGAAGCACAATGTGGAATTATCATTACGGAACTGGCAGCTCCGCTGGTACACAATTTGGCCACGGCTCCAAAGCTCATCAGTTGAGTTCCAGGGCCTGCAGCTAGTGAACCCTGAGGTACAGCGTTAGGTTGGGGAAACTTCACACAGTGTTCAGTTTAACCCAAGTTTAGCTGAACAGTGTTAAGACACGGTTAGAGACTAAGGTCTAATTCTTGTGTTTTATATGAGGAGCTACATGGCTAATGTAGCTAACTAGCAACTGAAGTTTATAGTCCACCAGTTAGCATCATGTGAACTTGGTGGGTAGGTTTGAAATCGTAAGACATGGGAATGATCAAATTCGGCTCCGCATGTGGCGTAATCACGGAAGGGCCTTATCTCTGGACCTGACTGACCCAACACTCACGACTACAGACATCCAGCGAGCAGTGGTGTCCTCCATGAGTCCTCCTGTTAGTGCAGCACCATCGGCAGACGGCTGCACCACGCAGGACTACATGCACACAGACCGTTACCACGACTGTCCTTAACACCACGTCACCATCACCAAAGACTGCAGTGGTGTCGTACCAGACTGTCATGGAGTGACTCAGAATGGCAGCGGGTCATCTTCAGTGACGAGTCCCGCTTTAGCCTTGGTGGAGACCCCAACGAATCCGTGTGTGGAGGCACCGTGGTCAGCACCAAGATGGACGGTTTGCAGTCACACGTCCAGAAGACCTGGTGTCACTCCACCTCCACCCCTACCGCACCATCTGCAGGAACTGTGTGAGGATATTCAAGCTGCATGGGATGGATTATCACAGGACACCATTAGGAACCTCTACAGCTCCATACCAAGACATCTGGTGTGTTGTGTTAGCGAACACGGCGGCCCGATGCCATACTGAGAGACAGACTTCTGTATGTGTTCTTTCCTAACACACCTGCAATCCCATAATCCCGCAGCTCTTTTAATGATAAGTGTATGTGAGACATAACATCATCCACCAGCAACCACCTGGAATACCACAGCAACTGCCAGACAGCCGCTCTGGAACTGCTTATGCTGTGCAGTCACTCAAAACACAAAGACTGCCTAACCCCACCCAGACTCCGGAACGGTTCTAGCTTATCCAAACCCAGATCTCATTTATTCTGCTTTATTGACACTGTGTATAAACTGAGGCGGGTGACAGCAGGATAATCATAACAAAGCGTTCAGAGTGAGCTGTAATCTGATCTGACATTTGTTCCTGATGAGTTCTCTCCGGGGAACGCCGCTCCAGTGGTATTTTAAGGTTCCTCCCGAGCGACGGAATACAGCAGGGACGAGCGCAGCTGCTGCAAAAGGTTAAAACGTGATGGAGAGAGAGGAGATAATCTCTCAATACACACAGAGAGAGGGAGAGAGAGGGAGAGAGGGAGGGAGAGAGAGGGAGAGAGGAGAGAGAGAGAGAGAGAGAGAGAGAGAGAGAGAGAGAGAGAAAGAGGAGGTTAGCGGGAGATTAAAGTGGTCCGGGCATATACACACAAACCCACACACACGTTCAGCTCTTCACGCTCACACCCTGACGGTACTGTAGTTCAAGGTGTTCCTGCTGGTGGTCTGGAGTACAGTGTTAAGACCTCTCTCTCTTTTCTCCTCTCTCTATACTTCTCTCTCTTTTCTCCTCTCTCTATACTTCTCTCTCTTTTTTCCTCTCTCCATACTTCTCTCTCTTTTCTCCTCTCTCTATACTTCCCTTGTTTCTCCTCTCTCTATACATCTCTGTCTTTTCTCCTCTCTCCATACTTCTCTCTCTTTTCTCCTCTCTCTATACATCTCTCTCTTTACTCCTCTCTCCATACTTCTCTCTCTTTTCTCCTCTCTCTATACATCTCTCTCTTTACTCCTCTCTCCATACTTCTCTCTCTTTTCTCCTCTCTCCATACATCTCTCTCTTTACTCCTCTCTCCATACTTCTCTGTCTTTTCTCCTCTCTCCATACTTCTCTGTCTTTTCTCCTCTCTCCATACTTCTCTGTCTTTTCTCCTCTCTCCATACTTCTCTCTCTTTTCTCCTCTCTCTATACTTCCCTTGTTTCTCCTCTCTCTATACTTCTCTCTCTTTTCTCCTCTCTCTATACTTTTCTCTCTTTTCTCCTCTCTCTGTACTTCTCTCTCTTTTCTCCTCTCTCTATTCTTCTCTCTTTTTTCTCCTCTCTCCATACTTCTCTGTCTTTTCTCCTCTCTCCATACATCTCTGTCTTTTCTCCTCTCTCCATACTTCTCTGTCTTTTCACCTCTCTCCATACTTCTCTGTCTTTTCTCCTCTCTCCATACTTCTCTGTCTTTTCTCCTCTCTCCATACTTCTCTGTCTTTTCTCCTATCTCTATTTTTCTTTTCTCCTCTTATTGTATTGTTCCTTTTCTCTCACTGACCCCCTTTCTTACTTCTTGTTTACCACTCAGTATCATCCTCTATTTTTCTCCTCTCCATTTCTTTCTTCTCTTTCTCTTTTTTCTCACACACTCTCCCTCCTTCTCTATGTCTCTCTCTCTTTACATCACTCTCTATTTTTCCTCTCTCTCTTCCTTTTTATTTTAATTTCTCTCCCACTTCTCTCTATTTTTTATTGTCTGTCTCTATTATTCTGTCTTAGCAATCACCTGGAATACCACAGCAACCAACCAGCCAAGCCTTCACACAGCCTTACACACACCTTAGAAACCACCTGGGATATCATGGCAACGTCATAGCAACCACATAGCAACCACCTGGGATACCACAGCAACAGCCAAGCAACACCTTAGCCATTTCATTCTATCACCAACATCAGTCCTGAAGGTCTGAGCCGCCCGGCAGAGTAAGGAGAGAGGGGAGAGAGGAAGCTCTTCAGCCGAGCGAGGAAAAGAACTCCAGCAGGGAATTCCACAGTTAAGGATATGACTGACAGATGGAACTGGAAGTGGAGAACAGCATCAGGTGGTCAGTGAGTTGGGCAGGCTAAGGATGAAACCCCCTGCTGACCAGCTCCATGTTCTGGTCATCAGAGTGACGACAGTGGCCCGAGGGCTTCCCAGCTCCATCTGGACAGCTCATTATCCTCAGTGTCCAGGCCCGAGCTCTCCTCTGAGATTCTACAGTACACTGCTGTTCCCTACATTACTGACTTCTCAGAGACACAGGAAAGGGGAGGAGAGGAGAGGAGGGGAGAGAAGAGAAGAGGAGATGACAAGAGAGGAGAGGAGAGGAGATGACAGGAGAAGAGAGAAAAAGAGGACAGGAGAGATGAGATGAGATGAGATGTGAGGAGAAGAAAGGGAAAATAGAGGAGATGAGAGAAGACGAGATGAGAGGAGGGGAGAGGAGATGATGAGGGGAGAGAGAAGAGAAGAGAAGAAGAAGATAGTAGAAAAGAGTAGATATGAGGAGAGGAAAACGGGAGAACAGAGGTGATGAGAGAAGACAAGAGGAGGGGAAAGGAGATGAGGGTAGAGAAGAAAGGAGAGGAGAGGAGAGGAGAGAAAAGAAAAGGAGAGAAGAAGAAAGGAGGATAGGAGAAAAGAGGAGGTATGAGGAGAGAGAAAAGGGAGAATACTAACACTGAGAGACGTCAGCAAACCTACCGCAGCAGTGCAGGAACGAAGTGAACACATCAAAGCACGTCATATGAATTCATGAAATAATGACAATGACAGTCGCACCTACAGTCGCATTCCAACAAATGAGGTCAGAGGAGCAGAAACGTCAGCCAGTAATGCTTCAGTCCAAAGTCGGGTCATGGTTTGGCACTGGTGCTGCTCCTTCAGGTCTCAGTGAACACCGAGTGAAATCGTACAGGTTCAGAAACCTGTTACTTTGAACATCCAGCAAAGGATGAATCAGAAACATCAGAAATCGGAGAACTGTGTGGGCGTGGCTAATGAGCAGCTTGACTGACGGCTCTCTGTCCAATACCTCTACTAGTAAACGTCAGAGATGAACAGACGTGCAGGTTGGATGGAGGAATATTCTGATGTTCCAAAGTATAAAGGAACGGATGGATGTGCAGACGGATACAGACTGACAAAGCAAAGTACGAACGAAAGGACAAACAAATGAACTGACTGGTGTGCACATGGATGGAGGGATGAACCGATATGTAGGAAAAATGTTGGGTGGAAAGATAAATGAATGGATATAGGAATAAATGGGCAAAGAAAAGGGATGAAGGGACAGTGTCGGTGATGGATAAAGGAATGAATGGATGAAGGAACAATGTTGGTGATGGATAAAGGAATGAAGGGATGAAGGAACAGTGTTGGTGATGGATGAAGGAATGAACGGATGAAGATACAATGTTGATGTATGAATTAAGGAATGAAGGGATGAAGGAACAATGTTGGTGATGGACGAAAGAATAAAGGGATGAAGAAACAATGTTGGTGATGGATGAAGGAATGAAGGGATGAAGAAACAGTGTTGGTGATGGATAAATTAACGGATGAAGAAACAGTGTTGGTGATGGATAATGGAATGAAGGGATGAAGGAACAATGTTGGTGATAGACGAAGGAATGAAGGGATGAAGGAACAATGTTGATGTATGGATGAAGGAATGAATGGATTAAGGAATAGTGTTGGTGATGGATGAAGGAATGAAGGAATGAAGGAACAATGTTGGTGATGGATGAGGGAACGAATGGATGAAGGAACAGTGTTGGTGATGGATGAAGAGATGAAGGAACAATGTTGATGTATGGATTAAGGAATGAATGGATGAAGGAACAATGTTGGTGATGGATGAAGGAATGAATGGATTAAGGAATAGTGTTGGTGATGGATGAAGGAATGAAGGAACAATGTTGGTGATGGATGAAGGAACAGTGTTGGTGATGGATGAAGGAATGAAAGGATGAAAGAACAATGTTGGTGATGGATAAAGGAATGAATGGATGAAGGAACAGTGTTGGTGATGGATGAAGGAATGAATGGATGAAAGAACAGTGTTGGTGATGGATGAAGAAACGAATGGATGAAGGAACAGTGTTGGTGATGGATAAAGGAATAAATGGATGAAGGAACAGTGTTGGTGATGAATGAAGGAATGAATGGATGAAGGAACAGTGTTGGTGATGGATAAAGGAATAAATGGATGAAGGAACAGTGTTGGTGATGAATGAAGGACTGAAGGGATGAAGGAACAGTGTTAGTGATGGATGAAGGAATGAAGAGATGAAGGAACAATGTTGGTGATGGAGAAAGGAATAAAGGGGTGACAGGCAGCTACAGACAGGAGGTCTAACTTGCTAGCTTTTGGTTATGCTGGTTAGCATTAGCTTGCTATGTTTCTCTGACTCTGACTCTGGCTAGGCTAACCGTATCTCAGGTGAACTGAGCAGGGTTAGCAGCAGCTAGCGCTACACAGTGGATACAGTAATAACAGCTCTGAGGTAAATGTGAGGTAACTGGTCATGTGACTGTATTAGTATACTACACTGTAGGTCAGAACTTGTTACTGTACTGTGTACCACACACAGGGGGTGTATACAGTGTGCAGTACATACTACTGTAGTACACAGTGTGCACTGTACCTGCTATACTGGCACTGACTCTGAGAGACTCTAGAGGTGTGGATATGCAGATGCTGTCTGTTTAAGTTACACATGGATGCTGTATATGTGTGTAGCGGAGGATCACCGATGGCGTGGAACCTGTGGCCGGTTCTCTGTATGTATCTCTCACAGTATGTCTTCCAGCAGAATCATGGCCTCCCATGTGTCTTACTCTCAATGCTCAACGCCAACACTAAAAAACTTTGTGCAGTATGAAATGAGAGAAGCCAAGTCCTGCCTGATTGACAGGTTCGAGGTAGGAAGGTAACGTATTGATGGTCTATATTGGTGTCTTGTTCCCGGCCCTCAAAGAGGAAGTAGAAGATGAATTAGCTGGATGGAGTCCTCATACCAAACCATTAGATCCCCCTTTCCCCGGGTCCACCACACAGCTGGTCACTCTCCCACGCACTGCTGGAGAAATGTTTTCCATTAGGAGTTCAATCAGCCGGGTATATGAGTTTATAATTAGAGAGGAGCATGCTGTTCCTCCTGGGTTTCTGACCTCCCACCCCCCAAAGTCTGTGTGAAAGAGAGACGCAGATTCTCTCCCCTGCTGAGAGGTTATGACTGGAACATACAGCGGCAAATACACCCATCGCCAAAAGAACAGCTGCACCCGGAAGGAGGCGTGGGAGTGCGGTGCTGTTGGGGAGGAAGGTAAAGGTGACCAGGATCAATAACTGATGATAAATTTAGACTGATATGATCAATATTTATTGAGCTACACATACAGAAGTCTGTCTCTCAGTGTGGCGTCGGGCCGCCGTGTTCGCTAACCCAACACGCCAGACGTCTCGGTATGGAGCTGTAGAGGTTCCTAATGGAGTCCTGTGATAATCCATCCCATGCAGCTTGAACATCCTCACACAGTTCCTGCAGATGGTGCGGTAGGGGTGGAGGTGGAGGGACACCAGGTCTTCTGGACGTGTGACGACAAACTGTTCATCTTAGTGCTGACCACGGTGCCTCCACACACGGATTCGTTGGGCGTCTCCACCAAGACTAAAGTGGGACTCGTCACTGAAGATGACCCGCTGCCATTCTGAGTCACTCCATGACAGTCTGGTACGACACCACTGCAGTTGTAACAGTCTGTGTGCACGTAGTCCTGCGTTGGGCAGTGGTCTGCCAATGATGGGTATTACTGCTCACTGGATGACCACAATCATGGCTGTTGGGTCGGACAATCCGTCGGTTCTCTCTCTCTCTCTGTTGGTTGTGGATCCTTCATGTCTCTGGAGCATGCCTTCTTCTATGACTGTCGCCAACAGCGTGCTATGGTAATATCCATTTCACTGGTATGGTGTCCATCACGTCAATAGAACATCCCCGTTCCCCGATCCCTATGGTTGGACCCCTCTCAATGTAGAGTCAATCTAATTACTCAGCTTGGATACACTGGTTACGCGTCAGGACTACACTTCCCATGACCCCCCTGTCCCCCATGATGCCAATGCCATGCATATTCCAAGAATTCAGATTAACGTCACCTGTTCCCCGTTTACTTTGCTGTGTATATATACCCGCCCCTAGTCAGTAACACTTTGCAAAGCATGGCCAACTCTAGTGTTAGATCCCGTTTTCGTCGTTTACCTTGGTGTCCTGTTTGACCCAGGCCTCAGTTTTGCTTCCCATATTACATTTCTGACAAAGTCTGCATTTTTTCATTTTCGTGATATCTCTAGACTCCGCCCACTGCTTACTTCGAAAGATGCTGAGGCTCTGGTTCATGCATTTACTACATCTAGGCTGGATTACTGCCATGCTCTGTTCCATGGTCTACCCTCCAGAACCCTTCGCCCTCTGCAGTACATTCAGAACTCCACAGCCAGGGTCTCAGTCCACACACACATCACCCCCATCCTTCTTCAGCTACACTGGCTACCAGTTACAGAGCGTATCCACTATAAGACCCTGCTCCTGACCTTTAAAGCCCTGCACAGACTAGCACCCACCTATCTGTCAGCCCTCCTACATCCTTATGCTCCATCTCGTAAGCTCAGGTCCTCAGACTCTGGTCTCCTGGCTGTTACTGGGTTCAGGCTTTCCTCTATGGGTGGCAGGTCGTTTAGTGTTGCTGCCACCCCCCCGTCTTGAGAACTACTGCCAAGCCAAATTCCAAGACCACTTCCGTCTCACACGGCCAGTGGAGCTGATCCTGATAGGATACGCCTCTAAATAAAACGATGCCGTTATCAGATAAACAGAGAGAGCTTTTTTAGAATAGCTTATTGCATATCCCGTATCCTAACGTCCGGAAAAGGAAATCCATTGGATAATTGAGGATAAAGAAACGAGGTTATGTTTCACATTGTTGGTCACACTGCGATTAAGATATGTGTTTATTCTGTTGTGGAATTTCATGCAGGTCCTTCGAGCCAAAACTAGAACTCCAGGTCACATGTCCCAGGGTCAACTAATATACACTGCTCAGTGCAGTTTACCTAACGGTCAGTGTGGCTCGAGGGGAAGGCCCAGGCTTGCTACCCCCTCTCAGTTACACACTGTCCATTGCTATTGTTCTGAGGCTAAATGAAAGTGGTTAGCATCCAGACTGGCGGCCAGACCACCACTGTGAACAGGAAATCACACACTGTTCTGTTCTGTGACCAAACGTCATGAGCCAACTGATTATGAATCGGTGGTACCTCAGGGGACGACTTGGGAACGGCCACACCTGTATAGGTCAGGCTGTGAGTGAGGTTGAACGCTAGCCAGCGTGCTCATGACAAGGCCGCTTGAATTACTGGAGCTTGAATTAAGCATGATACCGGGTGTCAGGCGGATGCAGCATTCCTTTTCCACAGTTATGTATACATATATATAATAAGCATATATATATACATATATATATATGCTTATTATATATAAATTATTGATGTGAATTATTTATTTATATAATTTTATTTACTTTTATTTATTTGTTTGTTTCTTTTAATATATTTTATTTAATTTTAATGAATATTTGAAAAAAAAAAAAAAAAAAAAATATATATATATATATATATATATATTCAAAAATCCATTAAAATTAAATAAAATATATTAAAATAATATATATTAATTAATATTGAATATATATATATATATATATATATATATATATATATATGCGCATGTATATATATTTAAATATCCATTAAAATTAAATAATATATATTATTTATTCGTTAATATATATTATTATATTTATTATATTAATATATTTTAATTCATTCATTATTTAATTTTAATGAATATTTGAATATATATACACATGCATATATATATATATATATATATATATATATATATATATATTATATATTAAATATATATATATATTCATTAAAATTAAATAAAATATATTAAAAGTCAACAACCTTTACATAACGTTGAGGATCTTCAGACTCACACTCCAATTAAAGTTTCTGTGGAGAACCAAGAGTAGTTCCTTTTTGGCTACGTCCCTAAAGAACCCTTCCTGTAACCTTTACTTTTATGTGAGGTTACGAGTTCAGGAGTTTGAACCGAGTGTCAGAAGTCACTGGAAGCGGAGCATCTAAATAACTTCCCACATCCGCGAGCGTGAGTGAAGCGCTCAGCCCGTAGAGGCCTGCCACAGCACTTCCTGAGCCTAACTGGCTCTGACGGGATATGGCAAAACTGAAAGCTCCATTCATCGCAGGAGGGGGATACTTACAGCCCATCCTCTCACCCAGAGCAAAGCAAGGACACTCGCACGACTCCTCCAACTCTAGGAGTGTAGAAACGGAGAACTGGGAAGTGAGTGCAGGATGTGGAATAAACGAGAGAAGGACCAGAGAGACGGAGAGGAAAGTGGAGCAGTGGGGATTAGCTGTGGGCATGTTATGAGTGAAGAAAGTGTGGAGGAAGTAATGACCATGAACTGCGTTTACTCACGGCTGCGTGGCTGCACGTGCATTCACGTACATACCATATACGGGTCTGCGCAAGTGACTGGACCCTGGAAGGGCCAGTGGAAGGAATTCTATTTCGGCTCATTACTTTAAAGTCAGGTCAGCAAGTTCAACCGACTGTCCATTGACCATTAATAGGCAGGTCATTCACTGATACCTCTGAAACCGGACCCCAAACACCATTAGCTTAGCGTTTAGCCTTCTGGGCCATGGGAGGTGCTGTAGCCTATCCCAGTGCCCAATGGGTGGAAGGCAGGAAACTCCCTGGACAGGGTCAGTCCATCACACTGCAGACACACAGACGTACACACCCATTCACATTCACCTAGAGGGGTGATGTAGTATCTCCAATTGAGAGCACCCTGGACAGAACAGCCAGGAGTTGAACTTGATGCCTTGGGGTGACAGTGCTACCAGCCGTGCCGCCCCTAATTCAAGCATTCTGGTATAAACGAATGAATGAATTAATAAATAAATAAATAAATAAATAAATAAATAAGTGATAACTCAGTTCACCATTCATGTAATTCACTGTATTCATCCTGTAAACTTGATAAGATTAAATTGTAGATGTAATAGCACCCCTCCCACCCCACCTCGTACCACCCAAGCCCAAAACACAATGCTGGTCGGAAAATATAGACCTAGATCTCTCCATTCATTTTCACCCCCATTCACAACACCTACTGTCTCCCTTTAAACCTACAGCCACCAAACCAGCATGGACTCCCTCACGGCACCAGTATCCTTCCAAACTCGTAATCCAACAGCCATTCGGATGCCCTCAGTCTTGTATGTGCTGTTTATTCATCCCTCATTCCCCCACTAGACAGCCATTCATCTTTAGTGACACCTTAGCAAAACCCGGTATTAGCAACAAGCTCAAGCTGCACAGCTCACCGCTACAAGTCTTCCTTGAATCACTGCCACGGCCTCTAGTTTAAACAGGACTCCTATGGTGTTGTATAGACTGCTGAGGTGTGCTGTTCGGCGTAACTTGTGCTGTTCGTGATGTGGACGGACACGCATGCTATAATATGCAGTGCTTCCCACACACAAGGTCAAATCAGACGAGGGGAAGCCAGCCCTGTCTAACTACTAAGCAGATACTGAATATATCTCATTACTGCATGTAACGGTGTGTATATACTTCAGAGGTGGAAGGGGAACAACAGCCCTGGATCTTCTAGCAATTTAGCAACTGTGGGGTTGCAGCTAGAGGAACCTGAGTCCCCTGATGTGTGTAAGCCCTCAATGCGGTAAACACTCACCCCAAGAACACCAACACAAACAAGACACACTACACACACACAAACAAACAAAACACACACACACACACACAAACACACACACACACACACACAAACACCACATCACACAACCACGCACACGCACACGCACACAATACAAACACACACACAAACAAACATACACACAAAACAAACACACCACAATACACAGAACACGACACTTACGCACACGCACCCACATACACACACCTACACACACCGATACACTTACACACAGCCACACACACACACACGCCACACACACACACATAAAACATAAAGTACATACATACACACACAACACCACACACACACACACACACACTACATACACAGACACTCACACCAAACACACACACACACATACACACCATACATACACGCACGACGACTACAACACACTCACAAACACGACAACACACTCACACGGACACACACACAGCACACACAAACAACACACCACACACACAGACACACACGCACACACACACACACACACAAACAAAACACACACACACAAACACACACACACACACACATATACATACACACACACACACACACATACTCACATACACACACTCACACACACAAACACACACGCGCACACACACACACACAAACACACACACACACACACACACACACACACACACACACAAACGCACACACACACGCGCGCACACATACACACGCGCATACACACAGCGCAACCACTATACACACTCGCACACGACACACGTGCATGCACACACACACACACAACAACTCATCGCATACCCGCACAACTGCGCTACACACAAACACACCACACGACACACACTTAGAACAACACATACTAGGGGGCCAGTGAGCCCAAGAGTCGGGTTGGGTTGCAATGACCTAGTGATCACTTCGGTCATGTCCATGTCAGTTAAAAGCGAATCCAAACACAGCGACCTTCTGGTCAAAGGGGTCACCTCAAACCTCAAAACAATCTCTAAACATTGAGCATTCTACACATTAGCAGGCTTAGTACATCTCCAACATAAAACAGTTTGTAGCGGCATTGTACAGTAATGCAACAAACAGTGGTTTTCTTTGGTTGTCTGTTTACGGCAGTAACGTGGCTTTACCGCACAAGGAAGAACTTTTTCCATGTTGGCGGTCTTATTGAAAATAATTTGACACCATTTACAGGCATTTTAGCCAAAGCTCTTTATCCCGAGCGACTTACAAGCTTATTCATATTACAGTGTGGGCCAGTGTGGTGCTTAGGAGTCTTATTGGCGTGTAGGCACAGCCCTAGTCACCACATGACCAGGAACAAACACCCATCTCCCCACTATGGTGTGGTAGCTGTAGTAACAAGGCGGTGTTATTACCTTGCTCCACACCAAAACCAATAAAGAAAAGGGCAATGTTGTGCACCAGACAAGTACAGAACACATAGCGCGCCATCCCATACGTGCTGAATTAGGTACGCCACCTTGTGGCTTAAGTACCCATTATGGACCGGACACACGCTATATGGACCCATATCTAAGCTGCCATTCCTTCAAGAAGTCTAAAAATGGCTTTCTCCGTGTCTTCTCCGGGTGTGAGGAGAAGAGGAACATGTGGCCCTACATGCCATACACTGGAGAAGAGAGAGAGTGTGTGATGGGGACGATGTGGCTACATGCGCACAAACACATTAGAGTGGCGCTCACATCTGAGATACGGGCTAAGGTAACCATTGTTGTGTCCTGCTGGGTTTTTTTTGGTTTATTTGCTGCAATGTAAACATAAAAAGTAAATCATGGTGACACTCACCGCTGGAGAATGGTCCGTAATGTGATGAGTGTCTTGGGGTCTCATCAGGTTTTTTTCGATTCAAGTCAGTGTGCTAGGCCCCAGTCCAGGCCACACATTTATATATATAGTACTATGAATATATATACCAAGTATATGTACTGTATCTGTGTCACAAGTTACTGTATATTCTGCTGTAACGATGCAAATTTCCAAATTTCCCCATGTGGGATAACAAAGGGCTACCTTGTCCACGATTGCCCAGAGCGCAACATGGCGGCAAATGCTGATGCCAAGCATGAATATATGGTATATGGCTGATGGGTATATGTTCTGATTACCACATGCTCCCCATATTCATTTTTTCCATGTGCTCAAGTCAGCGTCGTCTTGATGGATTCTGTATTTGAATCTATGATGCCTTCATATTCTATTAATATCTATTCAAACTGTCCATTCAAAAGAGACGTTCATTTTACATTTTGCACACTGCAGAAGGCCCTGAAAAGGATCGCTGTAAGATCTATGGAAAGAGGAGGGAGAGAGAGAGAGATGAGAGGGGAAAGACAGAGACGAGAGTTCCCTGTCCTATTGTAAGACGCAGCTACAGCTGAGGCCTTTATGAAGGCTGCTATTGAAAAGCCTCCTACAGATACCATCTCTGATCCACAGTGCCTGTTCATGCAGGCGTTGGCTTCTTATTTCCATTCCTTTCCAGTCCTTCCATCTATATCTTATCTCGCTCTCTCTCTTGCTTGTTATCTGTTGCCATACGAGAGGCTCTATCAGGCTACTCCTGCCCTCCTCCTCTGAAGACCGCTTAGCACAAATCTACCGGATATCCGACAGTGAGGATTTTCCCATGGCTTCGTAGTCAATATATCCTGGACTGGCTCTCTCTCTACCTGCCGTGTTGTTTTCGGGGCATTCTTTATTTACGGGGCCGTTTTGTGTACACAGCGAGGTAGCCATCCGGTTGCTGTACGCACAAGCTGTCTCCCCCCACCACTCACATAGCCCGTCATCTCTAAAAGTGTCAGCTCCACCACGTCAACTTATCAGCCTGCCCCTTTATATGGAGAATCCCCGGCCGTTGACAGAAACACCACAAACACCAGTGCGAGCATTCAGGAGAATTCAGCTATCCACATACGCGACACTCATCAAATCACACGTAACTACATCACCATTACCTCTATCAGTCTGCCGCTCTTCCCTCCAGCAGACGCCTGCGGAGTTCCTTTAAAGAAGCGCTGCCTCAGAAACAGCTACATCTCACAGTTGAGTGTGGTGGGGTAACACTGGTCATGGGCGTCCCAAAATGAGGGATATTAAGATTTCCACCATGTCCCGCATTAGGCTTAAAATACATCAAGGAAAACGGAGGAGAAGGAAAGAGTTTGGTGGCTTCAAGCGGCACAGCCATTCATTCAAGCACTGATATCTCACTGGGCCACAATGCTTCAACCCAATGGGAATGCCACAGCCAGGGCCATTTTTGGAGAGCAGGGTTACAAGAACATCGCATGGGTGTGACTTCCAAGCGTCAATCTCCACACAAAACTGTCAATACTCAGTTCTCAGACTATAATACATTCATAATATATCTTGAGCTCATGCTAGATCATCGCAGTCTGCGACAACTGGGGCACTAAACTGACCACCTGAACGCATACCTCTAGTCAAAAGGCATAATGGCAAATGTGCTACCTACAGATTCGGCGAAGAGGAGATCCACATCAGACTACATATCGTCTGCTGGCCAAGAAAAAACATGTAATCTCCATTTTGGTTGATTTTTACTTTTATGCCTCATCTCGATTCCACTGAGTGCGACTTGTCGTTTGCTGGGATGAGATGCTAAATTAAAATTATGAGATAAGTTAAGTCATGATTGTGAGATGCTAAGTTAGAATTATGAGGATATGTTCAGCATTATGAGAAAACCCGTAGGCATAGTTTTGAGTTAGTGAGTAAGTCATGACTATGAGATGTTAAGTCATGATTGATATAGTAAGTCATGAGTTTGAGAAGGTAAGTCACAATTATGAGATAGTACATCATAATTTTGAGATAGTAAGTCATGATTATGAGATGTTAAGTCATGATTGAGATGCTAAGTTAGAATTATGAGGTATGTCATTATGAGAAAGTAGGTCATAGTTTTGAGATAGTAAGTCATGACTATGAGATGTTAAGTCATGATTGAGATAGTAAGTCATGATTTTAAGAAGGTAAGTCATAATTATGAGATAGTAAATCATAATTATGAGATAGTAAGTCATGAGTTTGAGAAGGTAAGTCATAATTATGAGAAGAGTATAGTCCATGTAGTTTTGGAGAATACGCTCAAGTCCATACAAATTATGAAGTATATGTCTATAGTTGCGATAGTAAGTGAATGACTATGAGATTTTCTCATAAGTCATGATTTGAGAAGTAAGTATGAAGTCATGACTTATGAGACTGCTAAAGTCGGATGACTGAGATAGATTATAGACTCATTGATTTATGAGAAGGGAAAGTCAATTATGAGATATGTATGTCATAGTTTTGAGTTATGTAAGTCCATAGATTAATGAGATGGGTAAGCCATAGTTTTTTGAGATCGATAAGTGAGGGAACTATGAGATGCTAAGTCATACTTTAGTGTTGCCTAGATAAGTTACAGTCACAGTACACAGTTTGCTTTATACAACAAGTACTGCACTGTCTGCGAAATAGAAGCCTGTGTCAGCTTTTAAGCACTCATCGACGAGAGAAACCGCCCCTCTGCTCCAAGCCTGCTTCTTCTCAGCGAGTGTCGAGTGAGTCAGTGTTAAGGTCTTCCTGAGTATGGGTTTACCTCTTATCTCCCCACAGATGAGAGATAGTGGGTGCCTTACAGTGCCAAGCACTCTAGGCTAATCCTGACCAGACAGCAGACACCGGGGGGGCAGGCTGGAGAAGGAGATAGCACTAACAGACCTGAAAACCATAACTAAACCCACCCACTGTAGAACCGCACGCTCAACACAAAACACGCTTCAAAACGGTGGGGTAATATTCAGGATTCAGGGGGGGGGGGGGGGGACCTGTAGGGTCTACATCGAACACGTTGGTGTAGGTTATATCTACATGTTTTAGCGACACTTTGCTTTCTGTTCTTTGATTGCAATTTTTAATGAATAGCCATACAAAGGCTTTGGTATCGCAGGGGTTCCTAACCTGGGGGTCTCAACGTGGGGAGTTGTGAGTGCTACATAGACATATACCGATTAAAACAGAATTGTTTTTTACAGGCCCATGAAAGAAAGATATAATATGTCATGACCTTATTGTACACAAGTGGGTCCCCTGATAGTATCGGTGTGCCCTCAACCATCCTATCGTTGCGCACATCTAATCGTTATCTTATGTTTCCACTATGATCTGGTAGTCTGGATGAGCACCTCGATAATAGGAGAGGGGGCCTCAGAGCATAGCTATTGGTGGCGCATACTGATTAGGGCAGCGGTGCTCGCCATAGTATCTGGTGACACACCTGATAGTTAACAGGTGATCTGTCATTCAGTTTCTTTGTGCGCACCTTATAGTACCAGGTCGCCACAATAGCACCAGATGTGCACCTGCGCCTGGAGATTTGATTCGCTTCGCTCAATAGTATCTGGTGTCCTGATTTTAACCCACCACATCCATTGAGGGTTGAGCGTAATTATGCCTTCAAACGGCTCCAGTCGCAAAACTGAAAGAAGCAAACTTCCCATGTTGATGTCCGTTTTATGAACAAGGGGAAACGTTATACTAACCAGGCTATTCACCTTTAATTCTCCACTCTGATCTTTTAATTATTCCATGATATCAGCTAAAGAGTGAGCAGTCCAAATTGCCCATGTCGTTAAATTAGAGATGGTAGGTTGTGTGTCTTGCTGTTGCAGAAACACAAATTTTTTCATGTTCTATAGGGACCCTCTGCTCAGGGCTTCGGGTTCTCCCCTTCCCAACTCCAGCGACTTTCCATGACAACAATCCCCAACAATCCACCACTTCATAAGATGAATATCATGATGTCATCAATCACATGCTTCTCTCAAATTAACAGATCCTGACAGTTTTCCCCGGCAGTCATCATCTCGTAAACAATAATTTAGCCCCGACCCTGTTTGTAATCACCTAGCTTAGTAATGTCCTCTGGTTGTCTCATGCACTTTGATGTGATAGGAGCATTGCCAACCTCCGTGTTGCAAAAACCAAAGCGATCCTCTTTTGTCGTTCTCTTGTTTTACATCTCCGTTCTCTTGTTTTTTGTTCATTGGTTTGCGTCTCTGGTTTTCTTGTTCCAAAACTCTAATTAAATCTGGCATTTGCTTTAGCTCGCATTGAGTTACGTTCTGTCACAAAGTTTACATAACGTCTTCCCTGTCCCTCTCTCTCTCTCTCTCTCTCTCTCTCTCAACGAATATAAACACAGTTTGCTTTTAAGCAAACCACAATTTCTCACATGTAGTCCTCACCCACACAAGAAATGTGAGAGGAAGGAGCTTGGCACACACACCAATTAAAGGTACGACCAGTCACACCTTCTTTCTAGAGCAGCACCTGAGAGCAAACATATCCATTTTCACGTAAGGAGAGAGAGACAGGAGACAGAGAGAGAATTGAGAGAGAGAGAAATAGGATACAAGAGATAACATTAATTATTATAGTATATTATATATATATAATAATATATGATAGAGAGAGAGAGAGAGAGAGAGAGGGAGAGAGAGGGTGAGGGAGGCAGAGAGAAATATATATATATATATATAGAGAGAGAGAGAGAGAGAGGGAGAGGGAGGGAGGAAGAGAGAGAGAGAGAATGAGACTTTGAGCCAGAAGTGGGAGAGAGGAGAATGAGGGATTGATGAACGAGAAGAATGAGAGAGAGAGAGAGAGAGATTACATAGAATTATATATATAATATATAGAGTATAGTATATATAGAGAGAGAGAAGAGAGAGAGAGAGATACATAGATTTAATCTACTATATCTAGTATATATATATACTAGATAATAAAATATAGATTTATATTATATATAGAGATGAGAGAGAGAGAGAGAGAGAGAGATACATAGATTAATATATATATATATATATATATATATATAGAGAGAGAGAGAGAGAGAGAGAGAGAGAGAGATAGATTAATATATATATATATATATATATATATATATATATATAGAGAGAGAGAGAGAGAGAGAGAGAAAACCAATTGTTTTCTATTTCCATACTTCAGCAGCTGAGGTACAAACAAACTCATCCAGAGTGGGTTTGGTGTGAAGTGGTTGATAGTAGAGACTGTACAGTGACGGTAATGGGAACCAGGAGGTCTACAGCACGAGAGATTTACGTAATCTCTAAACCACCAGTGAACCTGCATGTGTCTTTTTGAAGTCAGTGATGGTAGTGAACTGTTTCAAATATATAAACCAGTTTTAGGCCAATATCTGTAACTAACGGAAGCCCATTTCCTCACCACTAAAATAGAAAGGTGTAATTCCAACACTATCTGTCCTAGGTTTGTATACCCACCTAATGCTTGTTTCAAAAGAACTTATAATGTCGTCATATCAATCCATCAAATATCATCTTTTTAATGTAATACCATTAAAACATGGTTTGTCCTAGCTTGTGGTGCCTTAGTGTTTTTTTTTTTTTTGGTTGGGAAACCTGGACCGTTTTTTTTGTGGTGTCCCCCCCCCTCTTCACGTCCCCCACTCTTATTAATAACATAAATACTTGTTTTTGGGTCTAGCCTTTGTAGATTTTTTTAAAAAACAGTCCCCCCTAGAGACAAATCTAGGTTTTCCCCCCCCCATCTGCCTGCCTGCACAGTTGGGCAGTGGGGGGTTTCATTTCCATCAGTTGGGTTTCCCACGGGAAAAAGCCTGCCCAAACAGGACGCTGCCAAACAGGACCGCCGTGCCCCCCAACCAAGGAACGCTGCCCCACACAGGAAAAACGCTGCCCCCCCAACAGGAAAACGCTTGGGCCCCCCCCCCACAACCCTGGCCTTAGCAGCTACAGAATACTTTTTTTTTTATTGGTTTTTTTTTGGTGGGACGATTACCCCCAGTCCCGTTAGTTGTTGGGGCGGGGGGTACCTGATCCACAATCCCCCACAAGTGCGCCACCCAGCAACCCACCCACCTAACAACCCCCCACCACCACTTCCAAGTTAGGGTGGTCCCCCCCACTTTGCAGTGCTTGACAATGATCCAACCAACCCCCACATCATACCTGCTTTCCCCTGTGGTATGGTTTCCCCCTTGTGGGGGGGTGCCCTACCCCATTGGGAAGAACAGGGTATACATATAGAACATGGAAATGAATAACCAGAATATTGTAACACTACAGTCCCCTCGACCCCCCGTTAAACCAAACCTTAACCGAGTGGGGGTTCCTGATGGTTTCCCCGTGGAAAGGCTTGATTAAAACGAAGCCAAAAAAAGAAGCAAACCAGTTTTGGTTCCCCCCCTCGTAAAAAAATCCTTCCTGCTGGCCTCTGTTTTTTTTTTGGGTCGGCTTCCCTCCAAACAGTGACCCCCACTTTCACAGTGGGCCCTCAAGGATGAGCGTTTTTTTTTTTTTACCCCACTTCCAAGTACCTAGCAACTTCCCCGTGGGGGGAATACAAAACTTCCCCCTCCGGACTCATTCCAAACCCCCCTCGTCTAAAAAAAGCTTTTCCCCCCTCCAGAACTAAAAACTGGGCTCCAATCCAAAACGTAGTAAGCCGGGTAAATTTTCCAACAAGACAAACCGTGAGAAATAGTTGGGGAAAAAAACGCCACGGGCCCCGCCCCTGGGAGGGGCCCCGTAAATAAAACAAGGGGCAGCCCCCCTGAATGTACAAGAGGCCACAAGGTGCAAAAACCCAAAGTCCCCGGCGGGCGGCAAAAAAAACTCAGAAAGCCCCAGCACACGTGGCTTTTAACTTGCTTGAGTCCATGTACGTTGTAGACAGGGCAGTAAAAAGTGAGCCGCTAAACATCCAAAAGCCAAACGGTAATCAAGCCCCTGCCTCGGAAAGGCTTTTTCTTTGGAACCAAAAAAAAAAAACCGCTACCACAGCTAAAGCCCCTGTTTTCTAAAAAAACCCTACAAAACCTCCCACCTAAACAGGGAATCTTACTGGCAGAGGTTTCTAACAGGGAAGCCAGATAGGTCAAGCTCATTCACAAGGAGAAAAACATCCTCCTCAGAGAGCAAAGAAAACAAACTCTCACCCCAGCAACACCACTGGAACCAGGGAAAAACCAGCGGGTTTTATAGGAAATGAAGGAGAGGAAGGGAGTAGTGAAGGCGCTCCCCCCCCAGTCCCCATGCTTGGTGAAAAAAAAGTTTGGCTTATGTTGAATTTGAGAGAAAAGAGGGGTTTTGTATTTCTCCCTTTTGAATTTTTTTTTTTGAGAGAGAGAAGAGTGTAAGCTCTGAGAAGAGGAGAAGGTAGAGCGATAGCAAAAGAGAGAGGAAGAGAGATAAATTGCAGAGAAGAGAAATAGCCGAGTGTGCGAAAGGTGAAAGAGACATCGGAGGAGCGAAACAGTGTGTCTGAAAGAGAGAGGATAAGAGAGAGAAAAAATGAAGAGAGAAGAGAAGGGAGGAGAGGGAGAGAGGAATTAATAAAAGTCGAGACAGAAGAGAGAAAAGAGAGAGAGAGAGAGAGAAGCGGTGGATTGTGAGGACGAGTGAAGAGAGAAGAAAAAAGTGAGACGAAGAGAGCCGAAATTGGAGAGGAGTAGAGAAATAAAGTTGAGGTCAGAGAGAAGAGGAGGAAGAGAGGAAAAAGTTGAGAAAGGGAGAGAGAGAGAGAGAAAGAGAGAGATAAAAAGTTGAGAGAAGAGGAAAGGAAGAGAGAAAACGAGAGAAAAGTCGACAAGAATAGACAGTGGAGATAGAAGTGGTAGAGAGAGGGGAGAAGAGAGAAAATATAAGAGAGAGAGGAGAGGAAGAGAATAGATACAAAGAGAGCAATAGAAGGATAGGGAACAGGGAGAAAGAGAGGAGAAAGAAGAAATGATAGAGCAGAAGAAAGATAAAAGTGAAAAGATAGAGAGAAGGAACAGGGATGAGGAACCTGGCAGATGAAAAGGGAGAAGAAGAAAGATGTCGGGAAACCTGGAACAGAAAAGGTTGGGAGAGACACAGTAAGAGAGAAGGAGAGGAGAGATGAAGAGAAAAAGTAAGAGGAGAGAAGAAAGTAAAGAGAAGAGAGGAAAAGGGAGGTGTGGGGGGAGAAAAAAGAGGTAGAGAGAGAGGAGTATGAGAGAGAGAGAGAAGAAGCAGAGTAAGAAAAGGAAGAGAGAGAAAAGAGGAGAGGAAGAGGAGAGGAGAGAAATGAAGAGAAGCGGAGAGAGATTTAGGCGAGGGTATGGAAAAACCATTTTTTCTAAGAACCAGACGAAGGCGATTTCCTTTTTTCCACAACTTGGTGGGTCCCCCCCCCCCCCCCCCCCCCCCCCCGAGGCTACCCCCTCCAAACATGCTCCTCAAAATTTAACCTCCCATCCTTGTGCAATGAAAGGCCCCCGGAGAAAAACGAACCCACAGTTTTTTTTTTTTTTCTTTTGCCACTATCATTAGTTCTAACTCTGTGGAGGGACAGTCCACAGTGTTTTTTCCCCCATAAAAAACCAAACCCTTCCCCCCCAGCAGAAGCCCGAGTTTCCATTTAAAACACAGCTGAGAGGAGGAAACCCCCCCCGGCAAACCACGCCTCCCCGTTTCTAATAACTTTCAAAATTGCCCAGAGCCCCCCACAAAACAAAAAAGTAAATGAAGGAACCTTGTGCCTTCAACAACGCCCCTTCGCGCACTACCACCCGGGCCCCGATACTTTTCTAACGAGAACCCCCCCCGGAGGTAAATACCAAAACAGCCCGCGAGCTAGCACCCACTCCAATACTGGTCCCCCCTGAACTGGCTCCTGCCTGGGGCGTCCCGGTGTTTCCTCTGCTCTAGGTATCTGCTGGGAGCGCTGTGTGACCTTCTGGATCGCGACGTCGAATGGATACTGTGGGTGTCCACCCATTTTAGGAAAACTATAGAAAGCTCATAAAGACCCAATCCACTTAGCAGTGTAATGCGTTTGTGAATGTCACCGCGCGACTTTGGTTTTTTATAATTGTTCCTCACCAGCTGTATGATTGGCCACTTATTAGGAACAACGTGCCTTCACTTAAGAGATTGTATGCCACTCTCCACTCAACTTATTTTTCTGATGGGGCGTGTCCTTGTGCCGCATTTCCATTTAGCAACTGGCCACTCACTTATTAGAAACACCTCAGTCAAATAGGGCAACGTATTGCTGCTTTCCATGCCTGTGAGTTGGAGTGTGGCGCGTTAACCACTGCAGTCAACGGAGCTATGGCTATTGTATATGGCGATTGCAGTGAATACACCTCGTAATGCTGATGTAACTACATAGGTGTTAATTCATAGTGGGTTCGGTGCCCTGTGACATCACACAGACTCCCCACAGAACCTTCTATACGTGAAAATGTACCCTAGGGCGGTTCATCTGCCATCAGTAAATTGCTAGTTCCAGCGTTATACTGTTGACAGAGCAGGCAGCATGGGGGATCGCTATGAGGGGCATTTAATATTTTAGGGTAGGTTTTTCTTATAAAGTGAGACTGGATAAGTGACATTGGCTTGATGACGATGTTGTCGAACACAAAACTACTACTGTCCAGGATCAAGGTTCCAGAAACCCATCACTTGAGCTTAGCGGCGTTGTGTTGGGAGGTCGTTCGCTATTTGGTTCACTTTCGCAGTGAATGTCATTAATATGTCCCACTGGGTAAGAACTGGACTCTAAGGGGGAGTTGGATAGGGTACTATAGGTGTTCGACAAGGGACGCAATAGGAGACGATACCAGGCGTAGGCGATATTGTTCAGTTTAACACATATCAGCCGTGGAAGGATGGCAGCGCTCAGGGGCAGATAACTAGACCTCCCAGCCTACAACATGGATGTGTTAAAATTAGGGGGACCGGGGCACGGGGTGGGGGGGGGGGGGGGGGGGGGGGGGGGGGGGCATGAGGTGGTCGATTCGGGGGCGGGGGGGGGGGGTTCCTAGCCCCTCCTGTACTTTGACGCCTCGTAAAAGGATATTTAAACGCTCTCCCGGCCTATTTGTTTTTGGAAGCTCTTCTGGGTAAATGAATGTCCATAATGAAAGGGGGGAGGGGGGCTGGCAGGGGGGGGGGGGGGGGTTTGAGAATCATGTCTCGAGTGTTCTATGGGGGGGGGGGGGGGGGGGGGTAGGCGAGGGGGGGGGGGGGGGGGGGGGGGGGAGGGGGAGGGGGGGGGGTGGGGGGGGGCGGGGATTGGGAGTGATCCAATTGGAGGGGGGGGGGGGGGGGGGGGGGGGGGGAAAAGGGTGGGCGGGGTGGAGGGGTCGCGGTCAGTCAATTCCTGCAAGCTTATCCAGCTCATTGAAATGCGTGTGATGTGAGCATTTCCGGCCCAGGTATAGATATGAGGATAATCTCGGAGGCGAGCCTGTGGTCTCTCTTTTGGTCCAACCTGCCGTTTTACCTTTTTAGGATTTCTTTGTGGTGGGGGCGCCTTCTTCAATCTCTGTTTTTAAGTTTCTTATACGTCGTGTCGCCCCATGGTAGTACAGACTTGGTTTAATGTAGAGACCGCCGTTAAATGGATTAGCTCAGTTTGACAATAGGGCAGGGACGCGAGTTGTAGGTTCAGACGAGCGTTCAGGAGAGCTCTCTCATTATGATCGCAGATCAGCAGTGGTAATTCGCCTCTTCGGGCAGGGGTAAAGATGCTCAGGTGTTTCCCGGACACATTGCGGTGCGTGCTTATGGCACGTGGGACAAAGCAATCTTAATTCAAGGAAGCTAGACCTGGAGCCCAGCTCTAGAGGGGAAATGTAGGGCTTCAGCCCTTAAATGGGTAGAAATCTCGATTCCCTAGATGTGCATTTATTTTCTTTGTGGTGCATTCTTGTGCTTCGCGTCTTCTCTAGTTGTCTATTCCACCGTCAACGAGGTCTTGGATGCCACTGGTAATGCGGAACATCTGCTGTGCTGATTTGGGGGGGCCTGCTTATTTTGATGTTTGAGTGCGCTGGCCGTTGTAAGAATACCTTTGTCGGAGAGGTGTTAGTTCCATTTCCTGCTGGTGTTTTTATATAACGTTTACTGCTAATTCCTCAGCCTAGCCTGCTTAAAAAGGGGGCAAAATACGTGTGAGCCTCGGAGTCTGGACAAACTGGAGCTAGCCTCATTGTAAAAACGCTCTTCATCGCAGACCACTTAAAGGTCAATATTCACATGGTCAATGAAAAACACGCAACGGCAAATAATCAGGATACCAATACTAAAATATTACAATGATAACAAGACGCATTTCCCTGAAGAAAAGTGCAAAAAGGATGCACACAATCAATGTGGAGGCTTGGGGTTCTTTGGGTGTTGCTGAAATTAATAGGTTCTCGACTGCCACACTGTTAGATAGAGGGTTGGGAAGGATCTGCCCGCCAGTGAGTGTACGCATTGCTGGGTTGTAATGCCCAGTGTAGAGACTTAAGTGTTCAGTGCCGAAAATAGGGGTTGTCAGGGAAATGTGAGTGAACAATGATGGGAGTCTATAACGGAGGAACAGAGGGATGAATAGTGGACACATAGAGGAAGTGGCTTGATACAGTATGCCTTTGGGGATTAAAGAAATATAGGGATCTGCCCTGAGTGAGTACGATGCTGTTTGGATTGTCTGTAGGTTTAAAGGGACAAATAGGGTTTCTAATGTGGGTAGAAATGAAATGGAAGTCTATGGGATAAAGGAGGGATGAATAAACGACATATAGAAGAGTGCTGGTCAGTATGACTGTGGATTACAGATTGGGAATCTGCCCTGAGTGAGTACATGCTGTTTTATGTCTTTAGGTTAAAAGAGAGAATAGAGTTTGAAAGCGTGGTGAAAATGAATGGGAATCTATGGGAGGAACAGGGGATGAATAACGACACATAGAGGAGTGCCAGTCAGTATGGCTGAGGATTAGAGATTGGGGATCTGCCCTGAATGAGTACATGCAGTTTCATGTCTTTAGGTTGAAGGAAACAATAAAGTTTGAATGCGAAGTTGAAATAATGTATATCTATTCGGAGGAACGAGGGATTGGTATAGGGTGAGTGAAGAGTATGGACACTTGACCAGGGTGTTAATGACGTGCGGTGCGGCGCCCCAAACAGCAAACCAATCCCTGGGACTTTGGGTGGCTCACGCTACCGGTACAGTCCCTGACACCTGAGGAGCTGTGTGTCTTTAAACGAACCACGTTATTGTCGGAATTTGTGCTTTTCCATCCACATATCATGAAATTGAATATCTTTAATAGTTCTTGGGGAAAACCCAGTATTCTTTCCAGGCAGAGGAATACAGTCCAATAGGAGTCCTGCTACTGCGAGATCGACGGGAGATGACCACGAGAGTACAACTCGGAGGATATGGTTCAGAGCTAAAAAGCAAACATGGCCAGATAATAAAGGTAAATCATTTCCCACAGGATCAGAAGTCTCACAGGGTTGGGGACTACAGCTGTGTGGCACCATAAAGCCCATTGGGGACGGGGGTAAGTTTGTACCACTTGCGTGCGTGGGAGTGATGTTAGAGCATGTTTTCTCCCCCAACCCTGCACTCTCCGGGATTACGGCGTATCGACTAGGAATACTCCGGAACACAATCTCGTGTGTCACATAGGTGTACAATAGGCTGGGCAGCAGTTTCCAGGACACTCGTCAGTCTCCA